>JAUBOC010000037.1:13256574-13279771 GCA_032275365.1 Anablepsoides cearensis | reverse complement strand
TCGAGAAATATCGAATCGTCATCTAAACATATCGATGTAATATTGTATCGTGATAAAGCTGGTGATTTACACCCCTAATCATCAGAGTGTGAATGTGTGTGTGAATGTGTGTGTGAACGTGTGTGTGAATGGGTGAATGCCAGAAGTGTAAAGCGCCTTCGGGTCCAAGTGGATTTGATAAGGTACTATATAAGTGCAAGCCATTTATCATTTTGCCATTTAATTTATAGTTTATTATGCATGAATCATTTTTAATTAATGATGTTTCAAGGTTAACTAACCATTTATTAATGATTAAGTTTGAATAAGGTGTAGTTAATATAAAGGGCTACCTCAAAAAATATAAAGAACAATTATAGCTTCATTTGTATTGGGTTTAAATCTCAGATAATAAAAAAGGTTCTTATGTTCACATGGCCTAAAATTAATTAATACAGAATTTATGTAAAAAAGCTGAAAAATCGCAAAAATGCTAACATAAATAAATGAATAAATAAAAACCATACTCAATTATGTATTTGATCTTGTATCACTTGAGTTTAAAAAAGGAAATGAATATTATAAAAGACAAGTTTAACTGCCAAAAACAATCAAGAAGTTCTTAGAATTCAGTAGTAAAATCATAAATGACACAACTTTTGATATTTCTGAAAACAGATAATAGGGCCGAGCTTGAAGTAACTTTTTAAAACATCCGAGTTAACCAAAAATGTTCATCTAAAATGTAAATTATAATAGCACTTTTTATGTATTTGTTTTGAAATTAAAGGCAGCAGCTCAATCTTCTACAGATTAAAAAGTTTAGACAAAACGACTATTAAGAGAGGCAGATAAATGTACAGATAAAATTCCACCATAATCTGCCGTAGCGTTACATAAATACTTGACCTTACACTGTTTTGCCCTTTGTGTTTTTTTTTTGTAAAAAATACTTAGGTCATCTGAAGTTTTTAAATGTTAGAAGACAATCTTCTGGGAAATAGACGTTAGAAAAGAGAAGAAAAATTTACATACATTATTGATTTCAAAGAATTTCTTGTGATTTTGGTATATTATATAGAATTAGGTTATCAAAGAACATTTCATACTTGTGGTTTTAAATGTGCCATGATGAGAATGTTTTAGTGCGATGACTAAATTCTAAGGTCACTTCGTCTGGCTCCTTACCTTGTCTAATAGAGAAAACTGCAGTCATAAAGTCATATTAATAGTCAGATGATTGGCTTTTACTCTTTGATCCATGCATTTCTCAGAAGCTGATTAGCTCATGAGTTAATCTGCAAATTGTTGGCCACTGGATAAACATATTCCCTTATGCTTTGTTTTTTGTGGCCACAACTTCTCTGTCAAATTCGTGACTATGCTATAGCATATTAATAAATCAACACAAAAGACAGCTGACTGGTTTAATTCTTGATTCCTCTATTATGTCAGAAAATCCACTACAGGGACAAATAAAAGACTGACAAGACTTAAGTGCAGTAACCGTGCTGCTGAAACTCTCACCATGTCTGTAAGGGTTCTGCAAAGCCGCCACACCTGATCCAACAGCCAGCAGGGCTTTCTGAAGGGGGGTAGTGTGAATGTGACCAGGGTACAACCCTTCATAGTAGCTGTGTGTAAGCTGAGGATGGCCAGTGTGCAGCTGGTGGACACACAATGCTGAGACAAAGGTGGAGCAGGGTTAGAAACTGGACAAAGACAAAGTGTTTGTTTTATTGCTGTAAAATAACAACTCAATGAAATCCATCACCGGTCATATTATTGTTTCTTTTTCAAGTCTAAGCAGACACAACCATTAATCACCCTTTGTTACTAGAGATGCTTTGCATTTGACTATTTTCTGTTGTTTTAATAAAAATCTGAATAAGAAACAAACAAAACTCTAAAGACCTTCAAGAACTTTGATTAAATTAATTGATTAGACACTTAAAACACATGAGAATGTCTTGCTAATAACAGAAAAAAAAATAGATATAAATGAGGGCAGTTCATTTAAAACAATCTTAGCAAGTTGAGGTTGAAGATTTTCTAACCAAAACATTATTGTATATCACTATAAGTATATGTAGGTTGTTTTTCTAATACTTGTATGTAAGGGACCAAAAATAACTAATGTTAGTGTCTTGGAGGGGGAAGGACAGATATTTTCTGTAACAAAACAACTTGTGTTTTCCACATTTAGCTAACAGCTACAAAGCATGAGTGTAAGGAAACCAACTTCAATAAAAGCTTCAAATTGCAAAAAAAAGGCTATTTTATATTTGTTTATTTCTAAACAAAGCAATTATAAACAGGCAGCGAATACTGATGTAAGCTCGTACCTTTCGAGTTTATTGAGTAGCGTCTCTGGTTTAGTCGTATGAAAGGATGACAATAGCTTAGCCACATCTTTGAGAAGTGCGCATGCGCTGTGCCTCATTTCCGGGATGACTTGTCTCAGCCTCAGCTTCCTAAAAGGAGCCGCTTCTTCCGGCTCTCAAATGCGAGAATTGATTAAAACGTCTTCAACCTAAAGAAGATGTAAGCCCAAAGTGCTCTTAATTCATATTGCTAGTATTACTTCACTTAATTAGGGCTTTCATCATTTAGATTTTTAAAAAGTATATAGCCTATGCACATAAAATGTCAATATTGTTCATAGTTGTGCAAAGGTTTATAATAATAATAGTTATGCTATTATTGTCATTATATATTGTCATTAGCAATATATATACTATTTTAGAAATTGAGTCGCAATTTAACTAAGTCGGTTGTTTTCCAGTGGATTTTAAAGCATTAACCCGAGAGTCAGGAATCAATGTGCTCTAATTCTGTTATGTTCCCTTCATTTAATCATTAATTCCTTCCACACACAACGAATTTTTGACTTAAATTTGGTTATTGCTAATCTGGCTAACTAAAATATTCAGACGGTTTCGATCGATTCACATCGTTCAGTAAATGAGTCGGTACTTTTAGCCGGTTCAGCTGTGATACGTCGCTTCCTTTTCAAACTGCACCCCTTCGTGCCATTAAGTAAGCGAAACTGAAATGTTATTATGTTACACAAGGTAAAAAAAACCCTAGGACGAGTTTTATTTTTTATTCCTGTGTTGTAGCTCAGTGTGTTTTCGCTTTTTTATGCTTTACCACAAGGGCTGGTTCGCCGAGTCTTTGCTAGTCGAGCAAGTTAGCAGTCAGCTAACCGACCGATTAAACCTGAAAAATAAACAGTAAGTTTCTGGTTAGCCTAGCATAAGGTTAGCAGCGTAAAGTTCTGGTGGAAGTGCTCAGGCAGGTCAGACGGGCTAAGTTAGTTACACCACAGTTTTATTTTTCGTATCAGCAACAGAATTACATGAAAGTGATCAGAGCCAGACAGCGTCGTTCTGAAACTTACTAACTAGGTGACCGTCTGCTGGTTTTTATTCGGTTGCGGTAGGGCGGAGACATCACCACACGCACAAATACTGCTGTAGGGAGGTGCTGCCTATAAGGGTGAGATCTGTGCAAGTTTGGGTGAGTAACATTCCTTTTAGGTTTCGGTGCAGACGCGCGTAGTGATGCGCAGAAACTTGGTGTTGAGCAACACTTGGACATACAGTCTGTTTTCAGACTCGTCCAGCTCTGAACAGCGACTGGATTATTTGTTTGAGACTAAAGACTGTGTGGAGGCTGTAGGGAGACTTTTGTTGTGTTTACTTGACAAACAGTATGTTTGGAGTGTTGAAGTTAGATTTTTTTAAAGGTTACAGTCTGCCTAAATGTAGAGTAAAGGTAGTTTTATGTCTGTTTTTCCAAATCTGCGTTTCATTCGTGAATGTTTGTCTGGGTTATAAATTGCTGTGAAACTACTTGAGTGCACTCTGGCACTGCTTAGGGTTAGTTTACTTGTGTGTTAAAAGCTTTGTTTTGAGTCACCAAGAAGTACCTTTTTACAACATGTTGGAGCTACTTGTGAAATGACAGATGGTACTAAGTTTTATATTGGTCATGATCTTTCCAGTCTGTTAGTTTCAGAGAATTTGATAGTCAGAACGCTCCAGTAAGATTGGGTTCCTGCTAAGAACTGATAAGAAATACTCTAGCCAGTCATTTACGTACTTTAATGTATTGAGTTTTCACTCTGTTTATTGGTACAGAAAGGTTTTGATGACGTTTTATCTGCACAGGTCAGAATGTGGACTAAAATAGCAGAAATAGTAGAGTTGAGTTACATGGAACAGAAAGGTTTTTACTGAGTATAGATGTCAGCTGTGAGTCATGAATAAAACCATTTTGAAGTGCTTGTCTAAGTTGTTTCGATTGCAAAATTGTCTTTTGACACGTAAGGGTTGGACTTTATTTTGAAATGGTCTTCGTTTCGTGTTTTTTTTTTCTGACCAAATGGAAGTTTTGCCTGATGTAAGGAAAAGTTTACTAGAAAGAGGATTTGATACTGATTTTTGGTCTCATCAGCAAGAAGTTAAAATTCTAAAACTAAGTCAGCTCTGTCATTACATAGATGAATGTTTCTCTCTGTTCTGTTGAGACTTGCTTTGAATTTAACCAAATGAACTGGAAGGACATTTTTACAAGCTACAACTAGTTTTCCTCCCTATCACATTTAAGTCATTTTCCTACATTTACATTATGAAAACCACCTATTTGTGCAGTGATGTGTCAGTATCATGACATTTACTGGCAAATAAAAAAAAAAAAACATGTTGCACTTGTGTTTCCAGAAGAGATTTTAATCTACATAATAAATGTATATAAAAAATCTCTCAGGCATTTCCAAATATAAGCGAGAAAACATGCTCTTTAACTTAATTTGGATACATAAATAATAGACATCAGCTTAAAATGTAGTTTCTGTACATTTTAAGGTCAGACAAAGTCAGATTATTTTTGATCTTTTTTATGCCTGTAAAAGGAAATGGAAAAAAACATCTTAAATTTGTCGGTTTATTTTTGTTTTGGTTCTGTAATTTATTTTTAGGTTTCCTAGCAGTAGGAGTTCATTTCTGCTTAGTAACAAGCTCTGATCTGGTTTGACCTAACAGGCTGTGCTGGTTGTACTGGATACAATGATTCAAATTGCAACAAACCAAAACTGCAGATTTATAAATGTTTTTAGTTACTGCTTGCACATTAAAGCTGTTGTAAAACGCCTCATTTCCTTTTGAAGGTTTTGCACAACAGAACAATATGAAGTACAAGATAAATATGTTGCAATGTGAAATAAAACTTGCAGATGTTTTTTTTTTATTTACCATTTTTTTATTTACCATTATTTAACCAGGCAAGTCCCGTTGAGATCTCAGATCTCTTTTTCAAGGGAGGCCTGGGCCTGAAGGCAACCTATTGTACATGTTTTTAGGGGTGGGGGAAACCGGAGTACCTGGAGAAAACCCACGCAAGCATGAGGAGAACATGCAAACTCCACACAGAAAGACCCCAGGTCCAAACCGGGGATCGAACCCAGGACCTTTTTGCTGTGAGGCAACAGTGCTAACCACTGAGCCATCGTGCTGGCATGTGTGGGACTTAATGTGTGGGACTTTAAATTGTGTCTTTAAAGATCCAACATTTAAAGGTCCAATATGTAATTTATTACCAGGTATTCGCATTTTTGAGTGTCCTAAAAAGCACTATGTATAATAATAATAATAATAATAATAATAATGTTGTTGTTGTTGTTGTTGTTGTTATTACTGAAGCAATATTGACATATATCTGCACAAAATACAAGAACTGTGTCGTACATAGATCTCAACATTTACATAAACTCCATACTTAATTTTCCACAAGGCTAGGGTAACAGAAGCGTACTATAGAATAGATTCATTATTTTTCGCCAGTAAACTACCCCAGTATCTGAACAGATATTGGGGCAATTTAAGGTTATGTTGCAATGTGGAAATAAAACTTGCAGATGTGTGGGACTTTATTACTCTGCACAGAATCCACTGACCTGAACATGTCTTTTTAACACATCCACCAGGTGGCGATATTGAGAGGAATAGGCAAATCATTTAAATAGTGTCTTTAAAGGTCCAATGTGTAATTTATTACCAGGTTTTTGTTTTTACAAGCATTTTTGAGTGTCCTAAAAAGCACTATGTATAATAATATTATTAATACTAATATTATTATTATATTATTAATATTAGTACTATTATTATTTTTTTATTATTATTATTACTGACCTAATATTGACATAGTATATCTGCTCAAAATACAAGAACTGTGTCGTACATAGATCTCAACATTTACATAAACTCCATACTTAATTTTCCACAAGGCTAGGGTAACAGAAGCGTACTATAGAATAGATTCATTATTTTTCGCCAGTAAACTACCCCAGTATCTGAACAGATATTGGGGCAATTTAAGGTTATGTTGCAATGTGGAAATAAAACTTGCAGATGTGTGGGACTTTATTACTCTGCACAGAATCCACTGACCTGAACATGTCTTTTTAACACATCCACCAGGTGGCGATATTGAGAGGAATAGGCAAATCATTTAAATAGTGTCTTTAAAGGTCCAATGTGTAATTTATTACCAGGTTTTTGTTTTTACAAGCATTTTTGAGTGTCCTAAAAAGCACTATGTATAATAATATTATTAATACTAATATTATTATTATATTATTAATATTAGTACTATTATTATTTTTTTATTATTATTATTACTGACCTAATATTGACATAGTATATCTGCTCAAAATACAAGAACTGTGTCGTACATAGATCTCAACGTTTACATAAACTCGATACTTAATTTTCCACGAGGCTAGGGTAACAGAAGCGTACTGTAGAATAATTTAATTATTTTCTGCCAGTAAATTTCCTCAATATCTGAACATTGAATACAATCAAGAACAAAAAAATTGTTAAAATTCCAACTTAGCTGAACTTTGTGGCTGCATTTGATTCTTTTAACGTAATTCAGAAAATATAGTGACCAGTAGATGGCAGTAAATACAAGGCATTATTTCAAGAAGTTGCGCACCAAACTTCGCTCACGTTTTACTGCTAAAACAAATGGCATGCGTATTTTTGGATTGTTTTGTTTTTATTTTACATATTTGTTAGCAGTATGCCTTAAAGTTCAAACATATCGAAAACTTATTTTTTTGCCTGTGTGTAATAAGGAAACGTTATTTGAGAATTTGCATGACTACTTTTTCAGTGGAAATTTTTCAGTGATAATGATCCCTTATCTCTGTTTTATCTTCAAATTCCACAGATCACCTTATATGAACCGTTTTTTTGGTTGTTTTTTCCCACCTGTCACTGATATCCTGTTGTTCCACTCACAAAGAAGGGATTTTTTTATTTTTACTTTAAGAAGGCACAACATCACACAATGCACAAGTCCTGCAACATCTGGCTTTTTTTTCTCTTTCACTTTAATTGAACGCATTTTTTAACCTTGTATTTCCTCTTTTACTTTATGGTTTTGATGATGCAATATTTCAACATGAACCTGCTGTTTAAAGTTGCGTTAACAACAGGGTGTGCAGTGACAACTCAGCATTACTGTGCAATTATTTGCTTAAAGGGTTAGACGCAGCTGGCTCTAAATGTACCTGAGAAACACTGTAATTTATTAGCTGTTGCAAGAAAACAGAAAAGGTGGTAGACTTGTTGCATTTCTAAAACACAGAACTGGAAAAGCTTTGTCATGTTTAATCCTGATTCCTATTTTTTTAAATAAGGGTGGCTCCCGTTAATTCCTAGCTTCAGTTTTTGATTAAAAAAATCTGACGTCGATTGCAATATATTTAAAATAAATATTTATTCAAGAACTGTTTAATTAGTAAAGTATTTAAATCAACATTTACTTACATAACCATAATTAATTTTGGTGCACAACGTTCTCACATACACAGGTTATGTCTTATTTGCTAAATGACAACGTATTTTAGTAAGATTTCAGTACTTTATATCTCAGAATGTGACTGATGTGGCCTTAATATGGAGCTAATAAGAACTGAAGTTGATTTTGTAACATTACTCTGTCTTGTTGAGTCCTTTTAGGTTTGAGTTTTGTTTTGAGTGTTAACCGAAGTTTAATGTTTCTTTTATTCACAGCTGATCCAGCATCAGATTAATGGAGAAGAATGGCTCGCATCTCTTTGGACTCTCCCAACTCTTTACCAGGGATCCCCCTCAGTGTGCTGTCAGTGCCCATGGAAAATAAATACAAATGTCAGCAGTGTCTCCAGGTCCTGAGGAAGCCTGTTCAGGCTCAGTGTGGCCACCGCTTCTGTGTTCACTGCTTCAAGCAGCTCACCAGGTAGACCGGAGGTCCTCAGACCACCCGCAAGCGTTTGAAGTGTAAACCCCCCTCTCTGCCTCGTAGTGCTTACCTTTTTTTTTTTTTTTTTTGCCACTGGATTTGCCTCAGCACATCTTCTGTTCCTATCTCTGCTCAAGTTTGGGATATTTTTTTTGCACCCAGAATTATTAACTTAATCCTGACTCATCCCTCACATGGCTGCTCTCTTAATTCTCATGTCAGTGAATCACAAGGATCCAGCCATGCACAATCATTCTAACTGGCCTCGTTGACTCATTCTAAGGTGTTTATTGTTTTTCTGTATTTCTTCTTTTTCTTTTCACATTTGCACAAGCTGTTGATTAGTGCATGATAATTCCTTTATCAATACTGGCTTGTGTTTAGAAACAGAAACACTATGCACATGTCTTTGCATAGTGGTCATGGCTCCTGACGATGACTACAGATCATATGACTCATGGCAGTCTTTAAACCAAAACCAGACATGAATTTGAACTGAACATGTCTGGTCACATTACATATTCTTTGGTGGGTTCTCATCTGAAATATCCACTTCTAATTGATGGCAGTATTCACTTGTTATACTCTTGATTTAGTGGCGTAACAATGGGAGCCATGTTGAATGTTTTGCCACTCAGGGGGCATGTCCAAGTGACGACATGTAGGACTAGAATATGGGTGCATAACCTCTACACATCAGTAAAAATAAAGAGAAACTACAAATTTGTAATTCTTAATCAAAATTTTAAAATATCCATAAAAAAACTTGCCTTATTATGGTAATCCTCTAGCACAGGGATGTCCAAACATTTTGTCACATGGGCCAAAATCATAAA
Organism: Anablepsoides cearensis; assembly: GCA_032275365.1. Classification (NCBI taxonomy): domain Eukaryota; kingdom Metazoa; phylum Chordata; class Actinopteri; order Cyprinodontiformes; family Rivulidae; genus Anablepsoides; species Anablepsoides cearensis. Next base: position 13,270,661 of record JAUBOC010000037.1, on the reverse strand, counting down.
GTCAGAAGGACTTGAGGGCCAATAATATTTTTCCTTTACCTGATTTACCTCTTTTACAATAAACTAAGAATTGAATACTTGAATTAAACAAATAAAGTAGTCAGATTTATTGCTGGATATAGATAAGTAAATTAATCTAGATCCAGAACTTTAAAGAAAATTTGCAATGTTCTAGGTTTCAATTGGGGAAAAAAATAACCTGATTTAGTCAATTCTGATCAATAAAATCAGGATTTAGGTCACTCTTTCATTGAAAATGCTTGCTGTATTCAGATTAATTTAATAAATGAATTAAAAGCAGATTGGAGGGCAGCAAAATCAGCTTTTCAGTAGAAGTCACTATAGATGTGAAAAAAGCTACCAGTCTGCTTATTTAAAGACAAATAATTGGTATTGGTGCTAAGATTTTACTTTGTGATAAATTTGTCCTATAAATAAGTAGAAAGTCTCCATCTACATCAAACACCCCTGTGCTGGGGGAAAAATTGCAAACAAATTAGTATGATTCTTGAACTAAAGTCAGGGGCCACACAAAATCAGTTCAGGGGCCACAAATGGCCCCAGGGCCACACTTTGGACATCCCTGCTCTAACATGTTTACAACAGCTAAAAACACTTGTGAACTTTCTGTTGTACGTGCTTTTGTCTTGCAGTTTTGTTCTGAGGAAATTTACTTGTTCGGGGGAAGAAAAAAAAAAACATTTCACCATGAATTCTTCATGCGATGATTCCCTACGTGCCTTTTTGTCTAGTGTGCTTGCATTTGTCTGCCTTAAAATCTCCCAAACTTAATACTTAGTCTCTTTATGCAATGCTACGTGCTTCTTTCCTTTCTGTTACATCGTTTCATCAACCCAAACTGTGATCTGTGTTGGTCAGTTTTTAACAAAAGACCACTGGTTTTAATGACCAAAATCAAAATCTTGTATTGTTTATTAGCGCTGGGCCAAAACCTTGTGAAGCCTGTCAACAGGAGGAGATATACGAGGAACCCATGTCTATATTAAACAGTAATGAGGTGAGTAAAAAAACATGTAGTTTTTAACCCAACATTGTTATTTTGGTTGTAAAAGGAAAACCACCCCTTTCCTCATTTAAAGGAAAAAACACAGTCTGATCACAATTTGAAGGGGGTTTCCTCCACTGCACAATGAGACCTATTATATTCTTTCTTCTTGCGAGGACAATTACTGTCATCATGTTCTCAGTGAAGTCTTTGTTCTTGATCTCCCACCAGGCATTTCCAGATAATGCGGCTGGTCGAGAAATAGCGAGTCTGCCCGCCAGGTGTTTGAACCAGGGTTGCAGCTGGACTGGATCTATAAAAGAATATGAGGTGAAGTGTTAACTTTAGCTTTCCTCTTCACGTGGGTCTGACTGTTTCTGTTTTGAGGATGTAACTGAAATGTCAGCTTACGTTATTTAATAAGAGCTGTTTGTACTTTGTGTTCTGTATGACCTTTGAGGTCATGTTGTTCCCCACCTAAGCATGCATGCATTTTGGATCAAGCGTGATTGGTGTTTTTCATTCTGCTTTGCAGCGCATGTCTGAGAAACAGGAAGTGAAACTTGACATGTGGTTGGAAAGTCCCTGCTTATTTAGATCAGCTATCAACAGTGGAAAGTACCAGACTGAACAAAGCTATGTAGCTTGTGGGTGGTTAGTTGGACTGTAGAGGATTATCTATTCAAACACATGTAAAGATAATTTAAACATTATCTACATAAAATAGGAACAAGTTTCGATTACTAAGAAAGTCAAAAAGCACAGACACGTATGTCAGATGTCCTAATGTTAGGGTTTATGTTGCTGAATGAGGACTCTGCTTTTTTTTCTACTAAAAATATTTATGTTTTGAGCTAATGAGGTTTGTTTACTAAATAAATCCCTGATCCACATCAGTTCTGTTTAATGGGAGTTTACAGTAAATTTGATTGTATTGAAACAAACAGTTATATAGAGATGGAATTACGTGGAAAAGTTTGAAATGATGTCGCGTCAGGATGTCTGACAAAGTGGCAACAACATTGCTGGAGGGGAGTGTTGTCGGAATGTGCCACAGTTGTTCACATTGTTTTAAAATATTTTCTCTATGATACACCCACGATTGTGGGAATAACTAAACACTCCTAACTTAGTCACCATCTGTGACCTTCTCACAGATAGCCGAATCTTGCTAAACTGCGGGGAGGATGCTAATCGTGGCGACGTGGTGTAGCCCGCGCCTGTGTAACGAGAAGCTAACCATGATTCATGTAAAAGTCTGGTTTATGCTGCAAGATTTTCCAGTGTAGCAAGTCGAAAAATGAAAAGCTTGCATGCGAAGAAAACAAACTTGACATACCTGAGCTTTCCGCTCTGCGGTTGCGCCTTGTTGTTACAAATCATTATGAAAGGAAAACCCAACTTCCTGTTCGTTAGGCTACGCCTCTGAAACCTCCCTTCGTTTTTTTGGCGGGAACTTTGAATTGAGAATTTGGAGTGAAAAAGTTTTAATTCCAAATACATTTTTATCACATTTAGTTGTGCAAAGTCTCTAAAGGAAATAATTAGTTTTTCTTTTAAGTTTTGCTCATTTTAATGTTTCAATTCTGCTTTTAAACTCATGTGTTCTGTTCTCCACATGCTTATTTCTGCATTATAGTTACTTCTGTTTTGTAAGTTTCTAAAGTGCTCATTTGATTTGTTGTGATATACAGACCAAACATAGTTAAGTTCCCTGTATATTTTTTTATTTAGGTTCCATTAACATGATACAAAAAGTAATACAATCCTGTGGCCACAAATCACTGCACAGTGTTTTACTAGCCTTTAAAGTCTATTATAATATAACAAAACATTTTAATGCTTTAAAAAATAAAGCTAAAAACCTGTTTTGTTCTTGTTGCAGATGCAAACAGTTTCTGCACCACACCTACACCTGCAGCCATTCACAAACAGGATCAGTTAAAAAGCTTTTCATTAACACAAAAGATTTACTGGTTTTAGAAAATACACGAATGAGCTTTAATTATCCGTAACGCCATAAAAGACAGCGGTCTGTCTCATCTCTTTTAAGAGCGAAAGAATAACGAAAATATCTTGTCTGCATGAGAACGCTTTGGCATTTTGACTCATTTGTTTTTTTTTTGTTTTGTTTTTCAGACTCAACATGAAGGTCGCTGTGAGTTCGAGCGGGTGCAGTGCGAGGCCTGCCAAGCCTCCATCCTCCTCAAGGACAAGGACAGACACAACGAGCGGGAATGTGAGGAAAGAACGCTCAACTGCAAGTACTGCAAACTGACGTTCAACTTTAAAGAAATCAAGGTGAGAGATGCAGGACTGAGCGCAGTGATGTGCCCGTTGGTCGCGTTTTACAGAAATAAAAACTCTGCTCTGCCAAACATTTCAGGCCCACGATGAGATCTGTGTGAAGTTTCCTTTACAATGCAAAGACTGTGGCAAAAAGAAGATCCCAAGAGAAAAGGTTTGAGCTCTTTCACAATTTTTCAACCTTCATAGACCATTTTTAATTATTTTAAGCAGCCATTATTGCACATAGCAGTGCAATCGAATCATTTATACACATATATACTGAACAGGACTGTGACAACAAATAAAACAAAAATAAAACAGTTTCATTTAAATAATATTGAAACTTACTGAGAGAACCTAACAATCCCCTCGAACTCCAGTCAGTTTCTCTCTGACGAAGCACCTCCTAGACATGTTTTCACTATCATTTTGAGTCCGTGCTTCTTTAACTCCGGAACTTTCCTTTTGTCCACTTCCTTTTCAGTTCAATGACCACATCAAGTCCTGCCCCAAGTCAAAGAGCGCCTGTCTGTTCAGTGAAGTGGGCTGCAAGTCTGTGGTATGTCAAATAAGAAAATCCCTTAAATGTACCTTTTGTTGCCACAGTGCGCGTGGCAGTTTTCTTTTTCTCAATCACAGTGGGCGGGGCACAGTTTAAAAACTGTGACGTCATAGATGCAACAACCAATCAGAGCTTAAAAAGGTTTTAAATCAAAATAAAAGTTTTTAGCCACTCCTAATGATATAATTTGCTTTCAGGAAGCCAGTTGACTTTGTAATCTTTTTAAATGATCCTGATTAATGGACTGAGGGAGGAAACTCCAGGCCTAACTGCTGCCCCAGTAAAAAAAATGTTAGAAAGCAGCTAAAATCCAAAGAACATGAAGGAGAGGACTAATAATCAAAACCACATTCAAATATTACAAGAATGTCTGACTTCTTGGAATTAAAGTAGCAGGAAATGATTAATGACTCAGGACTTTTTCTCTGTATGACACTAATTGGTATTTGAAATGTCCTCTGTTATCATTCTTGATGTTAACCTCACAACAAGAAGTTTCAATGAAACTGATTAGCTGGAAGTTAAAGTAAAAACAAAATGTTATTTTTGTACTTCAGTTTTAGAGGGGATTTTTTTTTATTTCAGTTTTAGAACCAGGTTCTGAGTAGTTTCTCTCAGGAAATCTGTTTTATAAAATTGGAATACAAGTAGCAAACATAATTTGTGACACGTTTTACAGCCTGTTAACAAGACTGAGTAGCCTTTAAGAGTTAATTTTGCCTAAATAAACACTGAAGTTGTTCAAAAATGACTCTCTTATTTCTCAGGTTGAGAACGGGAAGATCAGCGAACATGAGCACAGCAGCACCATGGAGCACTTGCGTCTGCTGCTGCCCATGGTTCTGTCCATGACCCGTTCTCGCTCCGAGGCCGGAGAGTGGCAGGAGGACTCTGGTCTGGGTCTGTACAGAGCTCCTGAAGAGGGGAGTGGGGCTGCAGCCTCCACGAACTCCAACGACCTGGAAAAAAAAGTGAGCCTCTCCTTTCCGTTCCGTGACCACAGCCGGCGTCCGATCATCGTTCAGCTTTAGTCCTAAATGTTCTCCTGTCCTCCGACAGGTGGGCGCTTTAGAGAACATCGTGTGCGTCCTGAACCGAGAGGTGGAGCGCAACTCCGTCACCCTGGAGGCTTTCGCTCACCAGCACCGGCTGGACCAGGAGAAGATAGAGAACCTGTCGAACCGAGTGCGGCAGCTGGAGCGGACGGTCACCATGAGAGACCTGCAGCTGTCTGAGACCGAACAGCTGCTGCGGGAACTGCAGCACTGCACCTACGACGGCGTGTTCGTGTGGAAGATCACAGAGTTCTCACGCCGCAGGCAGGACGCCGTGGCCGGCCGAGCGCCTGCCATGTTCTCACCGGGTAAGCTGAGGCGTGACCGCCTCTCACCCACAGTTTCAGAAGGTGTATTTTGTGACTTGAGTGATAGATTACAGAATATAACCGTATTGAATGTGGTTAGTATGATGTTACAGCTTGGCGTGCAGAGCAGGGAGATTCCAGTCAGTGTTGTTCTTTTAGGCGTGTACTCCTAAATTTACCAGGGTTCTGTTTTCATTACATCTTTTTTCTCTGCTTTTCTTTTCACAGCGTTTTACTCCAGCAAGTACGGCTACAAGATGTGTCTCAGGCTGTACCTGAACGGCGACGGGACGGGCCGGGGAACGCACCTGTCGCTGTTCTTTGTGGTCATGAAGGGCAAATGTGACGCTCTGCTAAAATGGCCCTTCAGTCAGAAGGTAACAAAGTGCACGGTTAGCGGGAGTCCAAGAAATGTCAGAACAAGCTAATTCTCCTCCTTCATTCCTTGGTTCTGGTCTCAGGTGACCCTGATGCTCCTGGATCAGAACAACAGGGAGCACATTATCGACGCCTTCCGACCCGACGTCTCCTCCACCTCCTTCCAGCGGCCGATCAGTGAGATGAACATCGCCAGCGGCTGCCCTCTCTTCTGCCCGCTGCCTAAACTGGCAGGAAAGGGCCCCTATTTAAGAGATGACACCATCTTTATCAAAGCTATTGTAGACCTCACAGGCTTATAAAGTGTAAACTGTGGAAGTTGCACTGAAACTTTGAAACCTTAAGTGAAAAAAAAATATTATATACGTTTATGCATATGAATAAGCAAGGATAAGACTTCTATAACAATAAACTAGTTTAATAAATAATATATATGACTATTAATATATACTCTAGTTATATATTATAATAAACCATTTTGGTTTGCAGCTGTATGTAACTCCTGTGGAAACTGAGATAAAACATGCATATAATTTATGAAATATCTTCCTATACAGTTTATTATATTTATAAGACAACTAACTGGGCTTTATGTTAAATAGTTTTTCATCTGTGTAAAAACAAAGCAAAAGTGCTTCACTTTACAAGTTTATGTTGTTTTTATGACTTTGCTCAACTAAGCTACAACAAATCAAATAAGTTCATTTGCAGCAAACAAAACTGCTACCAATCAAGAACCTATAACTTCTTGAACTTATTCCCATATTTTAGATAAGTAGGTTTATCTGCTGCACATTCAGTCTTATTACATAAATACTTCATTATCAAGAGTTGGATTAACATGTCAGAAAAAAAAATACCTCAAGGTCAAACAGAAAAGGTGTATATTCATAAACATCTAAACTATCCTGTAAAACATTACTGCACTAACTAAAAGTTTTTTTTAGTTTAGACAGTCAATATAATGCTGTATTAAATTAAATTATTGTATTCAATATCATTCAGTGTATGTATTATATATTTACTTCCATGTAATATCGTTGTACTTTAAACTTAAAGTTTATACAAACGTCACAAATAAGTACTGGTTGTATCAATACAATGAGAAGTCATGACTTAACCTAGAAAAGCATCATTAATGTTAGTTTTTTTCAGATTCTAAGTCTTTATTATTAGTTTTTGTGGTTTTTTTTTTAAATAAAACATTTTGCTGTCTTCAAACATCAGAAAATATTTCCTATATTTTATTATTTTAATAATCATTTTCCTTTAAAAACAATTAAAGACTTTTAAAATATTTCTGGCATGTTTTTTTTCTTTTTACTAACTAAACCTTGGCTTTTTCAGTTTGAAGGAGTGATCAGTTAGAATTAGTAAGAATTAGTCAGAATTATTCATTCTGAACATGTTTACAGCTTCTAAACTCTACATGTAAGTACTAAATATTGTTGCAGATTAAAATCATCGTAAGAACATCTTTGACAGTTATGTGATCATTTTCACATATTATAAATATATATTTACTCTTACAACAAAGTTATGTATTTTTAGGGAGTTTTCTTCTAAGTAATATTTAGTTTAGAAACAAACCTTGGGTAAATAATAAGGTTCAGTCAGCACAGAACCATGGTAAAGTGAGGAAACTCATCATCACTGTCAGCATGTTGCCTGATTACTAAATGTTTGTGGTTTTTACACCCACAGTTGACTCGAACACAATGTGCTGTTTCAGTAACATAGAAATGCTGTGGTAACTCCCATCTATGATGCAGAACGAGGCAAGATTTATTTTAACAAGTGCTTGTCATGCTTAACCTTAATGCTTCTGTCACCAAGTTAGATCTCTGCTAGGTGTCTTTTCAGGTTTGCTCCTCTGTAGGCTGGCAGCTTCTGGCTGGGAATTACCGTAAATGTTGGAAAAGCTGCACCGCCTACAAGAAATTACAGTAAATTCTAGAAATATTGCTCCTACAATAAATTATTGTTAATGTTAGACCTTTAATCCATTAGAGCCATGGTTCCCAAACCTTTCACCTTTTGACCCACAAAAGAGCAACAACAGAGATCTGCACTCCCCAACTATTGTTGGCAGATAAACATATTTATCAGGGCATAGGAACAATAATCATTATGCTAATTTAATCCATTTTTAATTACGCTAACCTCACTCTCACAACTAAAGTAAATAAATTGTTGTTGGTAGTTATTTTTTAAATGTAATTCTGATTTTAATTCCCACAGTGGGGTCCCAGCCCCAACTTTGGGAATAACTGTTTTAGAGAGATTAGTTTTAGTTTCATGTGTTTGAGAAAATAAAAACCTGGAAATTTGGCTTTTTTATTCATTCACTAGTTTAAATGTAGAACATCTCACTTATATTTTTTAATGAACATGGAGCACCTGATAAAGTTCAAATATATAAGCAAACTATGAACCTTGGACTTGGATACTGGGTTTTTATATTCAGATCACGTCTTGGACGTTTGGGTGAATTTCGTTAATTGGCGAATGATTAAAAAACCATTTATGTGTAAACTATTATTTACAAAAAGTCTGTCAAAACAAATACATGTAAAGTTTTTGGTCCAGTCTTTCTTCCAGCTTTAATGTACTTTAGTTTAGCTTCTGTCTCACTTTTCACCTCATGAATGATTCTGAACATTCACCTTCCAACCAGCTTTATTACTTAGGTGAAACCATAGTGAGTAGTTGGGAAACACCGCTGCTTTACTCACTCTGTATGTATGCTTTTATGGCTACAATGCACAGACAGCTGAAGAATTATGGGCGGGTGGAAATATGTCATCCCTGCACAATGCAGAGTTACAAAGGGCCACCCGGGTTTGTGGAAAACCCCCTCTCAGGTCTTTAAAAATAAATAAGATGCCTGCCCTGAAAATAAAACCACATACAAGTTTGGGTTTTGTACTAAAAAAAGAACAGAATTCAAAAGCTTCATTTTGACAAACCCTCTCCGTATAAAGAAAAAAGGAAATGACTCAGGTTTACCATTTCTAACAATATTTACTGCAGGTTTGTAAAGATGAAGAGTGAGAGCTTTAAGATTTTCTAACAAATGCAGATTTGTGTCAAAGTGCAACATCAACATTAGACACGTGCAACTTTTCCCCTCCCAAATAAACAAATATTTTTTGCACCACTTTTGGCAGATATCCAATGCAAAACATATTTTTTCAGCTTCTGCTGTAGTTCAATTAAACATATTTCATTTTGATGGCCTTAAGTTAGTCTTATATTTAAAAAAATATAGCTTTATCCTAAAAAATAACTTCAATTATAGTTACCAAACTAATATTTAGGGAATAATATTCTTTTCCAATTTAAATAGCGTGGACAAAGGTAGAAGTCCAACTGCAACAACTACAAAAAATGCTTCTGATTTTCACATTAATAATCCTAAACCAGCTGTGAAGCATAATGGTGGAACTATTACAACTTGGTAAATGTTTAAAAGTCAGTTAAAAACTGTACAAAACACAAACCAACAAAACCACCACAGATTGGCTCAAATAAATAAATAAAAAGTGAACCAAAGCCAGGGCTTAAAACATGAATGTGGGAGAAAAGGTTGAGAAGAGCCTGGAACATTTTGCAGTTTTGGCTAAAATAGGTCCAACATAGACATATGAGACCAGTGGACAATGATGCAAAAAGAGGTTATACAGATGAAAGGAGTGTAGGTGTCATCAGATATAAAAAGATCTTTCTTGAAACGTCTTCCTCAGATGATAAATATGCACCAAACTGTTTTTAGATTTGACCACAGCTGAAGAAGCCGCCACGCTTCACTGAAACTGCTCAATATATAAATAACTCTGATGCAGTTACCTCAAAAAAATGGTTTCAGTGTTGAACATGTTCAGTGTGATGACACTAGCACAAAGACACAGGATGCTACTGCTTGGCTTTGTTTTGATCCACAGATGTCTTTTGTTTATTTCTTTTTTTTCTCCTCCCAAAAAGGCAAAAGACTATTTGACACGTCTGTCTTTCTGAGACATGCTTTTTATTCAAGAGGAGCTTTAAATAAAACAGTAGACAGCAGGAAACATGATTGTAAAGACAGGAAAAAGAGAAAAAATATGTAAAAGATGTGTAAAAAGAATTTTCTTTTTTAAAAAAGGACCAAGTCCCTGACTCGTTACATTCATTGTGAAATCTGACGTTTCCTGATGTGACGTTACTGAAGTCATATTCAGTAAAAACTTGACATAGATGCAAAAATCAAACAGGGTTTTAATATCAGTCACATCCTCCGTTCACAGGGAGCCCACCTGAACGTTTGGGTAAAATACCTCGAAACCCACACGGGGGAGTCAGAAAGTCCTGAACTCACTTTGAAAATGTGGGTTTTGTTTCTCAAGAGGCACCAAAAAGTAAAACTTTATGAGTTAAACGGCTTTAGATTTGAAGGAAAACAGCATGATTCATTTAAAATTAAAGGGCGACATTTGTTAGACTTAACACGTTTATAAAATTTCACCCAATAACTTCTTTATTTTTAATTATTGCTCATAAGTAACCCTTATAGTGCAAACTGTGCGACATTGTTCTAAAACATTTCTGATCAGAACTGCGCTTCAAATATCCAATAAGCTGCAGGTTTTTTAATGATATTAAAGCTGAATCTTAGTTAAAAATTTATTTTAAAATCCTGGGGTTAAGAATTCAAACTGTGCCACATTAAAAACATTAAGTCTTTAATAAGTCTTAACCATTACAGGTTTATAAAACATTCTTACTATGTCCAGTGTGAACCTTTATAAAGAGAACAAAATATGGGAATGAAGATGAAAAGTTATGTTTTTAAACACAAAAGTTTCTCCTAAAGAGGCACGATTTGACCAAATTTTTAAAAAGTTGCCGAAAATAGTTTTTTTCTTAATAAATGTAACATAATAGATCGATTTGCACACTTTTTAAGAGTCACATTTCTTTTATATTAAACTGATTTTATAATTTTACACATAATACAAAACAACGGGTTCTTTTTTATCTGAATAAAACCGAGGAAAACTACGTTAAATACAGCTTCGTCTTTTTCCCCTAATTTTTTTTAACTGTTTTATAAACTCTGAAGACACACATGATGACAGGTGTAGACTGAGGACACAAAGTAAGAGATTTATATGGAGAAGAAAATGAAATCAGTCACTGCACTTGACCCCAGATGAGAAGACATGCAAACACGATCAGAAGCTGCGACCTCTGAAGTCCAGGAGTCCAGAATCTGCTCTGTTCATTAAAAGAAAAAAAAAAAAAAGAAAAACTCTTCTAGGGAACGCTTTGGACATCTTTTAGCTCTACTATCTTTACAGGTGATCATTTTGTGTATCAGCAGCAGTAGTGTCCGCTGTCATTTCTCCTCTTTGTTGGTGCGATGTCGCCCCCTTGTGTTTGACTTGCTTCTGCCGGCTGAGACGCCCGGTCAATGCAAAACCACTGAACGCACATCGTATTACACCTGGAGTGTGTAAACGTTCACACCACCGAGGAAGAAAAAACAAAAACAAAAAAAAAAAGGGATGTAACTTTCCTCCCACCTGAAGGAGCCAGTTTCCCCTCAGGGCTTCCCGTTCACGCTGCCGGCTAACGTGGAGTTCTTGCTGCTGCGCATCAGCCAGGAGCTCAGGAGGCCGCGGGGCCTGGGCTGGCGGCCGGAGGACTGCGCCAGGCGCACCATGCGTGGCGAACGCCACACCTTAATGGTGGAGTCGTCGCTGGCGGACAGCAGCAGCTCCTGGTCGGCGGGGCTGAACGCCACCGAGTTCACCACGTCGTCGTGGGCCAGCCGGGCCAGGCAGATGTTGTAGTGACGATCCCAGATGTAGCCGTGCTTGTCCTCTGCTCCGCTACAGGGAAGAGACGATTGGGATCAAAGTCAGAGAATCTGAGGTAGGACGGGAATCTAACCCCAGTTTTTGCTTTTTTTAAATGTTTTTAATATTGGTCTGGTCAAACTTAGTATTTGGTGAAGAAACTAAGTGACTCATATTAGCTTTTTCCTAATTAATTTTCTAATGAACATCTGAAGACGCCTACATATAACAGTCAGCTGTTATTCCCCTAAATAAAAGCACCGCAAATGTTTCAAACTGCTTCTTAAGAACTGCTGCAAAATAAATGTCATTTATTTTCTGTGGTGGGAGGTGAAAACCAAGGTGAATTTCTCTGAAGGTTATTAAAATGTTATCTTTTTTTTCTATTTTAAATACCTCAGGACAACTTCCTGTGGGCTGTAATGGGTGGAGAGATGGAGACAATAAATGGAACAAATGGATTGACTTTTATAATGTTATTGTGATGAAAAGCTGAAGCACAGAGAAGATTGTATCTTAAAATCAATAAGGATCATCCTGGACTCATACCGTTTGACATTTCTATGCTCAATTTAAAGCTCTAAGAAACTGTGGACATGCCATACCATAACACGTCTTGTCTTAGGATAAAAAACTTGACAACCAAATTAGGAGTGGGAAATATATCGAATATACTCGATATATTGCGAGTTTTTCAGTGTATCATGGTTAAAATGACTATCGTAACCATCGAGTATAAATTATCATGCAAACAATAAGCTGCATCCGTGAAAGTTTCGCTTTTCTGACACACTTGAACACATCACCAGCCCCCTCCCCTCTGGAGACAGAGAGGAGCATGCGTGTGTAGGGAAAACATGGTGGCAGCGGTAGATTCAGATGAGTTTGTGAATGAGACTGAAGACAACTCTGAAAAACTAGTTCTGAAGGAAAACAACACTGGATCAATAATCTGGCAGTGGTTTGGATTTCATTAAGGAGACGTCGAACAAAATGTGGTAATTTGCAAAAACATCCCGTTGTTGGTCAGTCAGTTTTTATCATCACTGTTTATACTTTTGTTTTTGTATTTTAAAGCCATCATATTTTTTTATTTTACATTTTTTTATTTTTAAAGCACAAGAGGACCTTTTTAAGTTTCAATAGTTTGTTTTTTCCTTTTGGTTGATGCACGTTTTTGCTGCTATGATCCATTTATTTTTGAGTTTATTAAAGATCTAGATCACAGGTGTGAAACTCTGGTTCTTGAGGGCCACAGTCCAGCATGTTTTCTTGTTTTGCTGCTCAACAACACCTGATTTTCATGACTGAATGATGAACAGGCTTCTACAGACTTTAAAGAGGTAACTGAATCAAAGAATCAGGTATGTTGGAGCAGAGAAACAAGGAAAACATGCAGGATAGTGACCCTGGAGGACCTGAGTTTCACACACCTGATCTGGAGTGTAGACAACAAAAAGATAGCGGCAATAATTCCATTTGTAAAAGACTTGTGTGAGAAAGAGATTGTTAAAATGGTTCAAATAGAAAATTTAAATTAATTTAGATTCAGTTTTCAAATTATTTGGATCAATATTTAATCATTTTTTCATTGATTTTTGAGGTATTGTGATATATATCGTGTATCGCGATATAGCCAAAAAATATCGGGATATAAGATTTTCCTCATATCGCCCAGCCCTAAACTAAATGTTGAATCAATGAATTTAAGCGTCTGTCGCTCACCTCGCAACGAAGTCCCTGCTGACGTCGAGGAAGATGAAGAAACACTCGTCGTTGGGGGTGAAGGCCCGGTGGGCGCGCAGACTCCTCCTCTCCTCTCTTAAGGTCTTCAGGTCGATGACGTGCATGTCGATCTCCTCGGCGATGGGGGGCGGAGACATGGGGTCTGAGATCACGCACCCCGCTGGCCACGCTCGGCTGTTCACGTACAGATACCTGACCGAGCACAGCAGAGGAGCTGAGCAAAGAGCCGGGTGGATTTTTGTCTTTTTTTTTAAAGGTTAAGTTCGTCATGTGTATTTTCAAACACTTTACCTGTGGTCTGGAGAAAGGCCCATACCAATAATATGGCCGTGGATATCGATAACGTGGTCCAGTGAATCAAAAAACTCCTCAGTGCTCCGCTCTTCTCCGAGTACAGGACCAGACGTGGTCATCTGGTCAGGTTTGATTCGCTTAATGCCTAAAAAAGGAGAAGTGTTTTATTTCTCTGCTACGTTGCTGCGTGTTCAAATCGTAGCATTTCTGCTAATGTACCGATCTGGTGAGGGGAGTAAGTAAGGCTGCCGGTGGTGAAGAGTAAGTACGTTTTGTCCTCTCCCTCCTCGGACTCAGTGGGCTCGATAAGGTTGGAGTCGGGGGCCTTGGTGTAGGCTCTGCCCATCATCTGAGCCACATGGGTCTCAATCTGAAGCTCCCTGGACCCAACATTTTTACGACTCTGGAGAGAAGAAAGTCAAACTCAAAAAAGACAAAATAAATGTAGAACTCTACTTTAAAAGGGCCTGTGACATGCTTATCCTTCAAATACAAAACGTCAAAGAAAACATCTTTATATCTAAGAAAATCTGCATAATAAACATGATTTTACCCATTTTGTCTCATATTTTCTCTTGAATTTGGCTCAGCAAAGTGAAACAGGAAGTG
>JAUBOC010000037.1:13163636-13177669 GCA_032275365.1 Anablepsoides cearensis | reverse complement strand
TTTATTTATTTATTTATTTATTTATTTATTTATTTATTTATTTATTTATTTATTTATTTAATAGTTGATAATCATTAACTTGAAAAGCTTCATTTTACCTCCTTGGCTTAGGCTGTATTTCTTAACAACAAATGCATGATCTAAGGATGATGACATCTCCTCTGCTGGTTTCCTTACCTTAAAGTCAAACGTCTTCTGAATTGTTGCCAGATAAATTAACTTTGTATTATGCTTATTATATTACAATGATGCAATAAAACCGCGCACCAATAGATAAGTTAACAGTGGCTGAAGCTGGATACGGTTTTTGCGACAGATTGAAGCTCATACAGCACCAAGTGTTGATAATCACTCGATGTTTAAACAGCGAGCAAGAATCACAGCAAAGGTTGCCTCAAACACGTATTTTTCCTTTAATAAAACCCTCATAAACGTTTAGTAACAAGGCGGTAAAAAATGTACTCACAACAGGTGTCAGGAAAAGACAGCGGCTGGTCGGGTATGAGAGCTTGTGGGTGAAGAAGCGCTGATTCTGAAGCGAGTTTGGGTCACCGGATTCTGGTCCTCTAGCGTTGCGTGAGGCTCCAGGCGCAAAACGTGCTCGTGACGTCATAATTTACAGATTAAAGGGAAACTTCCATGTAAAAGATTTACTCCTCAGCTTGTTGCACTATTACCTTAGTTTTTCAAACGACGAGAAGGAGAAGTGAATGCTCCCCCTTTATTTTTTAGGTTTACATTAGCTGCGTTTAATAATATCAGCTCTATGGAAGTCTATTTGAGACACTTTGATTATGATTAAAAACAAAAATCCAACACATAATGTCTCTTATATCTCTAAAATATGATTATGGAACTCATATTTATGGCTTAGTGTATCAGGTAGCCTATCTTTAATATGTGAATTAGTATCGCCTATTTATGATGTAATTCCTCAAAATTTCGACTTAGCATTTCATTTATTATGGAATATATCTAAAGTATGATTATACCTCATAAGCATCACTTTGTGTCTCATAGTTATAAGATATTATCTCTAAAGTGTGACTTTGGTTCTCATATTCAGCACCTCAAAATTAGGATTAGACATCTCATATTTATGAGCTACTATGTCAAAAGTATTGTATCTTGGTAATACTTCCTCTAGAGCACATTTATTACATAATATCTCAAAATATAATTGAACATCCTATATCAGGTTCTCAGGTGTCAAATATGAGCAGCTGAGAGGAACAGACTCCAGGCAAACATCAAGGGTAAGTGTGTGTTTATTTACAATATTTACAGTGCAGGTGATCCGGATCTGAAAGAGGAAGGTGCAGGTAAGTATTAGGCCACTAAACTTCTACACTCATATTTACGAGATAGATACTACATTAAAAAATCAGGACTAATTTGCATACTAATTTTTTAGTATTGCAAAACTCTTAGCACCTCATACTTATGAAATAATAGAATAGAATAGAATAGAATAGAATAGAATAGAATAGAATAGAAATAGCCTTTATTGTCCCGCTGAGGGGAAATTCAGGTGTCACAGCAACATCCGTACAGAGGTTCACACGCTAGTTACTTTACAAACTATAGACAGTATGAAATTAACACAGACTAACAATGATACAACTACTACTAATAATAAAATAATATAAAGAATTGTGCAAGTATAAAAAAGATATGTAAATTTAGAGACTATCAGAATCTTATATTAGGAATCAGAATTTGCCTATTTTCAGTGCAAAATAATCCCAACAGACTATTAACTGTAAAGTATCACAGTGCAGACAATAAACACAGATGAGCAATTACAGCAGAATTATTTCAAAAGTTTAAAATGGGTAATGACAGAGCAAGCGATTGCAAATAATGTCTCTGTCATAAATTATTACTGATATTAATGAATTGATTTTTCATATTTATGAGATTCTATTGCTAAATTGGATGTAGTATCTTATATTATAATAAAATTATGACCAAGCATAACATAATGTTTTTAAATGATGACTTAGCATCAAAGAATTCAGTGATACTATTTCTAAATTATGACTTATAGCGTCTTATAACTTTAAGAGTAATTACAACTTTACATATAAATGACTTGGCACCTCAAAGTTATGATTTTGGATATCATTGATATAACTTAAGTGTCTCAAGTCATAATTTCAATAGTATTGAAAAATAAGTAATAAGAGGGAAAACTCATCTCTAATTTTATGTTACTATTTGTATTTTATTTGATATTTTAGCTAGTTTAGTGTTCAGTTTGTTGCCCAATCTACTTATGAACTTAACTGAAAAATATTATTTTAAGAAATATAAATGGCTTGCAAACCTAACTGTTATTAATCATTAGGATTTATCAGCTATTTTAGGCATAATCTAGAAAATGTAAACAGATCCACTGAATGAAGATAAGAATGTTTTTTGTTTTTTTAAAGATTGAGTTAAAAGACAAATAGAGGAAGAAGAAAAGCATTGAACAGCTGCTACTTTTCTGTTTCAGTATGACTACTCAAATAAATTCTGGTGGCAGGTGTAGCTCCTATACGCATCAAGTCATGCTTGTTTTGTCAAGGCCACAGGTCACCATTTGACTTTTTTTTTTAGCTCAAAGCTGTTCCAACAGTTGTTAAACACCTGTCCAAACCTGTTTAATAAATTTTAAATTGTATAATTTCCCAAGTGCAAAATTAGGTCAAAATCACTATTTAGATATAATGATGTTCTTTTATAATTGTTATGAGATAAAAAACATTAAATAAAAGTTTGCAAGATTTCAGCTAAATTTTGTAAGAAAGAACTGAAGAGAAAATTACAAAAATTATGAAAAAGGTATTAAATCTGAAGCTATACAACTTCTGATAAATACAACTGAAGCTTTGTTTCTAGTAATAAAGCTTTTCCTAATAGACTTGACAAAATAAAAGAATTATAAATGCTGTATTCACATTACATTCTCTTTCCCACACAAATTGGATGTTCAAAATGTATGTTTAATGTGTGGCTTTGATCAAATTTGGAATAAAATCTAAATCCAACAATAAACAACTTGGAAATGACAAACTAGTAAGTAATAATCCATCCCATGTTGAACAATAAAATGCCTAGTTGCAAATTACCACATATGTCCACTAGGTGTCACTATTTACTTAAAATCCCAAGGAGTTTATCTATATTCAAGTCTATGTAAAATCCCTGTCTAAATGGTCCTTCTCCCTCTGAGATAATTAAAAACTTTGAGTCAGCACTGTTATATTTTTTAATATTTATTTTTTTGCCATGAACTTTGAAAATAAAGAAAAAAAACATGATCAAAAATACAATATAAACTTCTGAAAATTATTACACTGAATACTTATTTTAAAGATTTCTCACACTGGGCAAGAAAAACTGAGTAAAGACGACGTCCATGTGGCGAGGCACTCAGCTCAGTCTTCTTTGCTGATTTTGAATCCAAGGATATGATGTTTCACAAACGTTGAGCCCTCCCCCCCTCCTTCCCTAGTATTTTACCTTAGAAATCATACACAGTTCACTAGTTAGGCATTTGTAAAAGACATACAGTACAAAGTGCCCAAATAACAAGTCCTGGTGCTAACTGTGTTGATGATTTAAACCAAAGATGACTGCAATTCCACCACTTCAAACACAACGTATATGTGTCTCCCCCCCCCACAGGATTGACTCTTTATGAACAAGAGCTGTCAGTTGTTTGAGATTGAATGTGCACAAATGCAGGGACACTACAGTTCTGAAGACGGAAAGAAAAGAAACGAGAGGGGAGATGAATCGTAGTGTCCAGGCGAGTTGTTGGACCGGTGTCCAAGTTCTACAAGCAGAGTCTCCGATGCTCCAAAATTTAAAAAAACTAAAAGAGGAGAGAGGGGAAAAATGATCCAGTGGGAACTCAAATGGCTGCACTTCATCAGAACTACCCTTTTATTCAAAAAAATATGAAAATCATTCTATAACTTATGGCATCTGTAAAACACAATGAATTACTTATATTTTTCCTCCTGCATATAGAATAAACCTTTTTTTTACTGTATTTCTTGCACTGAAGAAAACAAGCTTTTGTCCTGCTGTTGTGAAAAAAAAAATAAATGAAAAATTACGAAAAAAAAAAAAAAAATCATGTCCGAAAATTTTAAAAAGTGAGGCTGAGGCAAAAACTGAAAACAAGTTGTCAACTGATGGCAAAAAAAAAGAACAAAATCTTGTATCCTGGTGGGCAGGAAGAGAGGGGAGGTCTTTGTGTCCCGGGTGTTGAGGGGGCGTTAGTGGTGCTGTGCGATTCCTTTGCCGCGTCTCTACCACTCTTTCTTTTTCTCATCCATGGAAACCCCACCGGGCCCCAGCGCCACCACCAGCAGCAGGCCGCCGATGACCGAGGTGGTCTGGAAGAAGTCGTACTTGAGGAAGTCGTGCATGGGCTTGTAGGCGGGGATGGTCCAGAAAGCGTTGAAGTACACGTTGATGGCAAAGAGCCACACGACAAGGGTCAAGGCAGCTAGCTTGGTTTTGAAGCCAATGGCCACGAGGATGATGAGAGCCGTTCCCACCATGTTCTGCAGGATCTGTAGAGGAAAAAAGGAAAGTGTTTTCTTTGATTCACACCATGCAAAATGACAGACTGTAACGTAACAGAGGAAATAATACAAATGCAACCCTGAAGAGAGCAGCAATGTCATGAATAAAATAAAGTTAAAAGGCAAAAGGTCCACCTGGTGGTGTCCTGCTAAGACTTACGGAGAAGAAACTGGAATCAAAGTGTAACAGAGTCATGAACATGAGGACGAGCAGGACTCGGCCTCCCAGCTGCATGTACTGCTTCGGTGAACTCTCTCCCATGGAGGGGACTCCAGCAAACATGCTCTTTCCTTCTGAACGGGACTCAGCCAGCAGCAGGAGCAGACCACCTCCGAGGGCCAGATTTCTAACAGGAGGGGAGGAGATGACTTTTTTACATTTAAATTAGAATCAAACAGAATTATGTCACTGACAGTGGAGGAGTAAAACTAATCATAGGATTAAAGCTGAGTCTCTTTTGCAATCATACGTTCTTGTTTGATAAGACACATTCTCCCAACCACTTAAGCATTTTCTGTCAACTAAACTTGTTTATTGTAGGTGTGATCTACTACTTTATCCCATCTGCAAACAGGATGTGAAGTCCACGGCGTGCACAAACAGAAACCCTCAAACTCAGCATATTAGATGGATGATTCATTCTGTTTCTGCTGTTTAAATAAATAACAAGCAGACTCTACAGTAATTACAGTGATTATAAGTGCTGGTGGCTAAAAATGAGAGATGCATTCTGCCTTCAACAAGCAATCCGAGGTTTTCTTATCTTAAAGAAACCATTAGGAAGTGATTTAAATGGAGTGTTAAAACAGTTTGGTACAAAACGAACACTGCCTTCAGTCGAATGTACTTTCAAACAGCTGAGCGGCGCTTACCTCATTAAAAACTTAAGGTCCCATAAAATGCTGTATGCAACAGTCTGTTGGGAGACAGATATGAAGTTAGTCATAATAATAGGTTGAATGTATTTAAATAAATGTCTGATAGAAGTGTTCTTACCTGTAGAGCTATGATGCCAAATAACCCAAAGCAGGCGTACTGTACAAAATTTCTACTGAGAATGAGGACACAACCGCCTGGAAGAAGAAAAAGTATTCAAGAAAAGAAGGCGATTAGTTGTAATTTCTATTTTTTTCTTTTAAAATTTCAAATAACACCAAACACTGTACAGTAGGGCTGCTACGATTAGTCGATTAATCGACTGTTAAAATAATCGACGACTAATTTAATAATCAATTAATGTTTTTTTTCATACTTTGTTTTTCTATCCAAACTGCTTTGACACCTTCCGACTAATAGAAAAAAATAATCTGTGATTAGTCGACTATAAAAATAATAGTTCCTCCTGAAAGTGACTTGAAGAACATTTCTTGATTCTTGGATTGCATTGCTAAGATTGCACTATATTTATTTTTCTTTATTTTTTTTTTATTTAATTTAACTTTCTGGTCACTGGAGAGACTTATTTGGAACTGTTTTACTTTGCTGCTTGGATCTTTTCTTTTCTTTCTTTCTTTTTTTTTTTACATTTTTGATGTTTCATATAAAAAAACCCAAATAAATACAGGAATTTCAATTTGAAAAGATTTTGATATTTATTTTTCATAAATTAGTCTTTATCGACCAACAAAAACTAATCGTTAATGAATCAATAAAATTAGTCATTAGACTGATCGAATAATCGTAAAAATAATCGTTAGATTAATCGAGAGAAAAATAATCGTTTAGGACAGCACTACTGTACGGTGACCTGGTCATTTAAGAGCATCATCACAGCCAAACCATACAAGCAGAAACAACAGTATTGATGAAAAATCCCCCTAAATATTCCTAATAATCTAGTTCAATATACAACCAGAAACTACAAAAACAAAATGTATTCCTTGTTATAGTAAAAAAATATAAATCTCAAACATGTGTAGTTGAATTGTGTTTACTCCTTACTATGTTTACTAAGTCCTGGAAGCATTTCACCTTTTAATCAGCCCTTAAAGATAAGATTGAGTGGATATAATAATATAAACACGTTACATCTGACTGTTGTTGCTGTAGATTCTGAGTCACCATAACATGAAAAATCCTAAGAGTAAGTTTTTAAATAAAGCATATTTGCTTGTTTGTTGAGAAAGCTCCAAGGGAAGCAAAAAGTCATCAACAAACAAGTAAGCAAGTCTAATATCTTTGTTTACAAACTCTTAAAAGTACTCAAACAGTTCCATAGAAATTGTGGTATAATGTACTGTAGCTGCACTAGTGTACAGGAACTTAAACTAGTTATTACTGACACTGTGTACTGAATGTACAAACTGTGCTGATCCTTGTAAATGTCTTACATCAGTGTCAAATAATGATGAGCTTTTAATTTTCAATCTTGTCATTACGGCATCATTACAAGATTTAGCTACATTTGTTTTAACAATCTGATTTTTTTATTCAAGATTTACGTGATACTATTTATTAATAATAATAATAATAATAATAATGATCCTGTGCACTCACCCAGCTGTCCCACGAGGTTAAGCAGCACAAAGCACGTAGCCAGAAAGTAGCCACAGCTCCAGGTCGCCTCGATGTAGTCCCTCTGCTCGTTCCACTGGAACCACATGCGGATCCCGTCTTCGAGGAAAGTGCTGATGAGACACAGACGTGCCAAGTGGGGCAGGTACTGTTTGGTCACCCGCAGAAACTAGAAAAGAAATAAATAAAAATCATAAAGATAGAGAACCAAGTTGGAAATCCAGTGTGCAGACCAGCAGTGCATCATGATATGAACATTTATACAATGACTGTTAAATCCTATAAACCTACAGTACTATTTATTGCCTATACCAGTATTCTGCCATGCAACATCAATATCACAGCATTACTTTAGTGTTATGCCCTGGCTTTACAGTAGTGCTTGTATTCCTTCAAAGTTCAATAATTTCATACCTCACTGTCTCCCTTACCATTTGCCTTTATTGTTTGTTTACAATGGAAAACACTACATTATTAAAAACGTTACTTCCCCCCCAGTGACAGTCAAAAGCTCAGAAACATCATCCTTGGATGAACCGGTGTGACAAAACTTGTCTGCAAATAAATTAACATTTGAATGCAACTACAACAGGGAAGTTTAGAATTCAGTTTTAACATGTGAAAATTATAATGACGTCACTAAACTCCACAAGTTAGCCAAAACTGTAAAAAAGTTAATCAAAAACATAGCAGTACCAGTAAAAACTGCTCACCTTAGCTTATTTTATTGAGTAACATACAAACTGAAACAGACAAAAATATCAGAACAAATCAAATAACCACATCTGGTTTCCCTTGTGTGGTAAAAAAATGAAAAAGCACTACTTCCTGATGATGTGCTAGTGATGCTGCTGGGTAAGCATAACCATAATATAGTATCACTAAAAAGCCCTTTTGTTTACTAGCCTGTTGCTTCACTATTTAAACCTCTAATAATCTCTAGAAGGACATTCTCTGGAGAAAAATAATCAAAAACAAGATGATGACATTAAAATACATTTGCAGGCAACAAATATACACCAACAAACATGATCTGAACAGAACAAATGGTCACTGACCTCAGGTGTGTGAGAAAGCATAACTTAGGCCAAGTTAAACGTAACGAAAAAGAAAAATCTCAAGAATAAGTTATCTTTTGTGCACGCTTTTCGGTTAAATTACACGGAATTATTAAGACAAAAGCATCACCCTAGGCTACACTGATCACAACTATGCACAGTTCTTCATATAATCCTGGGTAAAGGAGTGACCTGCCCTTTCCACCCCCGTCCAGCCCATCCAGCAGTCCACATCAGCACACACAGGTCTCAGCAGCCTATCAGCATCCATCAACTCCCACTAGAACTGCTGTGAGGGACATGAATGGACAAAATCTGAGCCAATCCCAACAAGCCTAGGGTTGCTGCAACAGCCTAGAAATAGACAACTCAACAAAATCTCATGTGTAAGGCAAATTGTGAACCCAATTAAAGAGGGACATGGCCTGTTTCAGATATGTTTGTGTCCCCTTATTCAAGCAGTTTAACATTACACAACTCTTTGACAGAGGCGTGCACAATCTAAAGGCGAAAAAGGGGTGCCTTCAATGACATGTGGTTCATTCAACATATCTGCTACCCAAAAAGCAAACTCCATGTTTTGCTTTTTGAACTTATAATGTGTGTTCTTTAGTATAAAATACAGCCCAAAGCTGCAAAAATACTTGCATGAATAAAAGCAGCTGTAACTAAAGTGAAGGCAAAGTTTACCTCCAGTTAAGGGATGACAGGCAGAGGCAATAATACACAGGTGATGGGTTTACAAGCGTTTGTCAGGTTTATTAAAGCTGAGCAATTTGGGTGCTGCTCAACACCAAGAAACATGACTTAGCTTTCATAACCGAGTGCTAATCCATGCGATTTCACAACTGCAGACAGGCACAGTCTAGTCTGGCTGGCAGCAGTGTTCCTATTATTAAAGGTTCTGGTAAATAAAAGGCTAAATGTGCCCTTCTTGTCCGCCAAGCCTTAACCAAGTCAATCAGTGCCAGTCAAACTTATCTTATCTCATTTATCAAGTCCATAGAGGCACATGACAAGAGAGACGTCTCAGAAGACTTCTTCTTCCAAACACAAGTAAAACTGTCCTGTCCGTCTACGGTCACGTTTGTGCCGCCAAAAAGCTCGCAGAAACAAAACAAAAACAGCGACTGTCAAAGTGATAAAGTAAGCGCTCACGCGCCTCACTTCATTCTCATTAAACTAGTTAGCAGCTAGCATGCTAACAGCGGCTAGCATGCTAGAAATGAAGTTACCTGGTCTGCCACGTCTTCGGCTTTGTTCATTAGATCCTCCTGTCCCATATTTCTCTATTTCCCACAACTTCTGTTATCTTGAAATGTCCGTTGTCTTCTGTATAAATATATATATATATAGATTTATATCTTCGCTGTCTTCGGCCAGGCTGTTCCTCCCCCGTTATTTACTTGACGACTAACCCGATCGCCCGGACGCAGAGAAAGGCCGCCTCCGCCCCACAATGCCCCGCGATTTGACGGAGCGAAGGCAGGAGAGCCCCCCTCCAAACAACCGCTGTGTGCCACGTATACTGAAGCGAGCAGGGGCTTCACACACTGCCACCCGGCGTTGTTTACAGCCCCCAGCACACAGGTAAACAACACAAGGCTTAAACACACTA
Organism: Anablepsoides cearensis; assembly: GCA_032275365.1. Lineage (NCBI taxonomy): Eukaryota > Metazoa > Chordata > Actinopteri > Cyprinodontiformes > Rivulidae > Anablepsoides > Anablepsoides cearensis. The sequence continues at coordinate 13,167,892 of JAUBOC010000037.1, read as the reverse complement.
GTAGAAGTCAGAAATTAAAAAATACTCTGCCTCCCCCTATTAGTTATTGTATTTATTGAAGCACCAAGTCATTTCATAATGCAAAACACATCATGAAGTTGTTACTGAAGGAAATACAGAAGATAGGTATAAATAATGATAAAAAAGGAAAAATAAATAATTACTTCCATTATCAAGTAAAAGTAGCTATTTTAAACACACACAGGCAAGATATGGCCATTGTATGCTCTGGCCCCAGGGTCATATCTTATCAGATGTAGATGTCTTTTATGGAGGACCAAAACTGACATATTTAAAATTAAAAGCAGAAATACATAAATTGCCCAAAATAAATAAATACACTTAAATTTACCAATTAATTAAAAGGAAGAACTTTACCTCATGTTTTAATAAACTGACCTGTATATTTTTTTTCCAGCTTAGTTCCAACAAATTACTGAATATATTTTATTGTTGTTTTTTTTTTTGCCACAAGTTTTATTATTTCCATCTGTCATCTTTACTTTTTTCTGTCTCCTGTTTTTACTTTACTTTGTGCATTTCTGCCTCATTATCCAAATAAGGTGGGCTGCCCTTCTTGGGTCAGCAGACAGGAAGGATCAGGATCCATGTGCAGATTGATTGTGCATGCCTGCCCTTCCTCAGCTGGCGGAAAACACTTAGCTACCTGTGCCTTTATTTTAAGCAAAACTGAGGAAGCGCGTTTTACTTGTTTACTCCGACACACCCAATTCAATGGTTGAAAACCATCTTCATGTTCTGCAGATGCCTGTTGATAACTCACTAATTCAAACCATTTGTTTGAGAAGAAAAACATCCAAAGCATGCAGGATAGTGGCCCTGCAGGACAAGGGCTGGACCCCCCCTGGTTTAGCTGGTGGGTCTGAGCTGATGCTTTGGCTGACACGTTGCCTAAACAGCTTGTTACAGTCTCCCCTTGACTACAAATCATGTGTGCAGTCATCGGATGTACATCTACCAATGATTCATTTTTAAAACCACTCTTATTCAAGATGGCTGCCACTGTAAAGTGAACTTTGAAAACACAAATGGCTAAAATCCAAGTGAATTTTACAGACAGGGAGCTAAAATTTGACGTGATGTTGCCTGAGACTGAACACTGTTTTCAGGGCTTGACATAAACAGCTACAGTTCTGTAATTTCTTAACACAAGATTATTTTTGTCTACATTCTGGAGTAAAAAAGTCAATATATGATTCTTCAAGGAATGCTAAGCCTTTAAAATAAAGCAGTTAAGTATCGTGTCACTTGATATTTTGTTAAGAAAATTTGTGTTTGGTAGATTATTTCTTTGTTGTAACAATAGTTATTGGCAATAAATCTTATAGCGGGCACCTGATTAACAGCACCTGGTGAGACCAGAAGCTCAAAATAAGTATCAATAGAAACAGGAAAATAAGCTGTTTGGTAGATTTTTTAAGTGCACAACTCACACTGATCTCCACTGCTCATCTCACAAATGCACGTTCCTAACTAATGTGGCACCATTTAAAATGGAAGTTAACAGGGTTTCCAACTATATAAGATGTATTGCCAAGAAGCATTGTTACAACAAAGAAATAACCTACCAAACACAAATTTACTTCCCTTTTGTGCTAAGTTTATTTAAAAAACTACCGTAAGTTTAAAGTAAAACTGCTTCTTGCTGAAAATGTGAACTTGGAATACCATTTTTATCCAAACGTTATGCTGAAAAGATACAAACACCAAGCATCCACTTTTAAAATACACAGTGTTTGTTTTAATGGCTCTTGCAGAAATAATGTTTGTAAAGACTCAAATAAAAAAAGACAAACAATTTTTGCAAAATCCAAATAAAGATGTGTTTTATACAAGAATACACACTCATTCCATATCATCTGTGGAGGAGCAATCCAACAGAAAAAGTTTTCTCTTTGCTACTGGATGTTCAGACAGAAATAATAATAATTAATCATCTAAGCTGGGTGTCAGAATTCACAGTTACCCAGATATAAAGTAATGTATTATTGTGCCGGCACTTTTGACTTTCCGTTTTGCGCTTTCCCGCATTTTTTGCGTCCTGATTTCCACCGGTTATTTCTAAATTTCTTCTGAAATCCACCCCCCTGGACCTGAAAGGACAAACAGATCAAAGAAGAATCAGCATCAAATTAGCAACATTTTATTTGTTAATAGCATCCAAACTAAAACTAAAATCCAAACCTTTTTCCGTTTCTGCACCACTTGCGCGTCCACCTCCATTTCCTCATCTTCGTCTGTTTGAAAGTCGTCGCCCTCCTCATCCTCTCCGCCGTTTTTGCTTTCAGCTGCCGTATCTTTTAAAGTGAACATGGAAGCTGTGGAATGTATGACAAAATGTTAAAGCACAGACAGACACAAATGGCTCAAAGCAAAAATATTGCTTCGGCACGACATGATCTAAATAGATCAGTGAAATCTGGATGCGCTGACATGGATAGAGGTCGCTCATGCTGTCTTCTGAGTCGCTGTGCTCGTCGTCGCTGGATGAGGGTTCCCACACGCTGGCCGATCGCTTCGATTCCTTCCCCCGACTCACGTCTTCGCTTAAATCTTTGGGCCTTTTCTGTTTCAGCCGGGCTGGAACATATTCGACACCTTTTTGCACACACTCCTCATCTGAAGCAGAGAACGCAATCAATATGAGACCGTGAATCTTCATAAAATAGCAGCTTTTATGTCCTTCATTCATTTGTAGAGTTTCAAAGCTATTTCTTTTCACAATGAGAATATGTGTTAGCAATTACTCTCAGCTACTAGATTTTAGTTCAACATCTGTAAAAGTAACCAAGATATAGTCATTTTTGTACATTTATGCAAAAAAACCTTACTGTCCACCTTCGGCTTTTAGGCAGCTGACATTTAAAAAAATAAAAAATCTTTATTTTTAAAAGCTTAGAAATCAGATAGAAGCTATTTCCTTCCTTGGAAGATGGGTGTAACTAATAATTTCTGAGTACAGGGTGCATAAATGTGTAACACCACCCAATACCAGTGACCCACTAACAAAACTGTGTCATGCATTCAAACAAGTGAGCCACTGACATTTTGAATGGGCTTTCTTGAAGCGTTTCCCGTTGACGTGTCTCAAGACATGATCTGGCTGCCGGTTGAGATGCCTCAGGGTCAGTTTACAGAAGAGATGATTGCTAGAAAACAAAATGAAGAATATTGAAAATGCACATTAAGAGGTATTCAGAGCGTTTTCATACATAGCCATAAAGTTACTTTGTTTAGGAAACAGAGGTCCCCTTACGGTTGCTTTGTGCTTGGAACAATGTGTGGTTCATATTGGCTGTAGCTGAACTCTGCAGCAGCACTCAGTCTTTTGTATTTCTTCCCCTGGGTGAAATTCTGTAGCTCCGTCAGGTTGCAGGGGATCTCATGGTTATTCAGAGTACATTTGATCTGAAAACAAAAGTAATAACTTTAACAAGTGTGGCACACTTGTTGAAGTAAAGTTGTTTGAACAAAATGACAACACATGGCTTGCAGAGTTGCATTTTTAGCACACACACAGCTAAAACACGCACATGGCGTCTTTTGTGAAATCATGTAAGTTATTCGCCAACCTTTTTGTCATCTGTTAGCTGAAAGAAGGGGTGGTTGTTCAGAAAAGCTCTGACGTTCGCAGGTAAGTCATCCATATTTTTAGAAAATGCTTCTAAAATGCTAACTTGATTTGTAAACGAGGCCACCTCCCCAACAGGAAGTTGTCGTGTGGTTTAAAGACGCTTTGCTGCGGTGCGTGATGCTATCACCACCTACTGGTCAAAAATAGCAGCAACAACACATTAAATATACACATTAAACTTTTCGCCTATTGCTGCTTCTTAAAAATATTATTGTTTTCAAACAAAACTATTTACACAACAGAATATTTTAATATAAGCAGCAGAAAAGGTTTAAATTGTTGTTTCTTGGGTTGAGCAGCAGCTGACATGAAGTCAGCTGACCCTGACAGTGCAAAGTCAGAGAGCCAAAAAATAAAAAATTAAGACTATTCACTCCACATGAACTATGTAAAACCCTTCCAGACACTTATTTTATTTTAATTAATTTGCTACAACATTATTCAAAACATTAATTCGTAATGTTAGCCTAAGAAATCGTTCTGTAAATTATCTTTAGTTTATAATACTTTATGTATTTTACTCAACACGTCAGCAAATAATTTTAACCGAGTGAACCATCTCATTTTTTCTTAAACCTTTGCGCACATTTCCCCCACAATT
>JAUBOC010000037.1:13112371-13123732 GCA_032275365.1 Anablepsoides cearensis | reverse complement strand
AGTAAGAAAAATTTACTTGGTAAGATTCATGAAAAAACTTAATTTGACTCATTTTTTTCTTATTTCAAGAATCTTACTAAGTAAATTTTTTAGCTATCATTTCTGCTATTCTTCTTCTAATTTCAACTATTATTTTGTTCCTTTCACTTTCTTTCTGCCTTCTTCAGCCTTTTCCCCCTCTCAGCTGCATTTCTACTTATTTTACTTTATATCTGAATTTTTCAGCTACTCTCTGCCTCTTGAAGCTTTTGTTTTCACAGTTCCTTCAGCAAATTTTTGGTTCCACCTGAACTGTTGAAATTCAGCCTGCATTAATAGTTCAGCGTTTAAAAATATTCGAGCTTCTTCAGCAGCTTTCAGCTAAATTATTCAACAATGAGCATTCGCGCTGCATATTTGCAGGAAATGCGTTTACCCCAGTTAGTTCATCTCCTGCCGGTCGTGTCCAGGTTACATTGGTGTGGTCAACAGAAGCCAGAAGGACATAGACGGAAAGAAGGACATTAATGCTGCCATGGCTGCTGAGAGGAAGTTCTTCCTCACCCACCCTGCCTACAGACACCTGGCTGACCGGATGGGCACACCGTACCTCCAGAAAGTCCTCAATCAGGTGCGTCACAACGGGCGCCAAGAGATTTCTTGCCTTCGCCACCTGATCTAACGGTGAACTTTGACCCCCCCCCCCCCATCAGCAACTGACCAACCACATCCGTGACACCCTGCCGGGCCTGCGGTCCAAGCTGCAGAGCCAGCTCCTCTCCATAGAGAAGGAGGTGGAGGAGTACAAAAACTTCCGACCCCACGACCCGTCTCGCAAAACCAAGGCTCTCCTCCAGTGAGTGGATAAACAGGATGTGCAGGCAGATAGATGCTTTTGTTAGCTTATGTGTCTCCATCTTTTTTTTTTTTTTTTTTTGCAGGATGGTGCAGCAGTTCTCTGTGGACTTTGAGAAGTGCATAGAAGGTTCTGGAGACCAGATCGACACAGCCGAGCTGTCAGGTGGAGCGAGGATCAATCGAATCTTCCACGAACGCTTTCCCTTTGAACTGGTCAAGGTGCGTCTTCTATTCTATTCTTCGCTGTTTAAATTTGACCTCGTCCACCTCGTCCATCCTCTGTTTTCCTACCTCGTCCTCCTACACCGTCCAACCCTTTCCCCTTTGCCTCACTCCCTCCTGTCTTTCCTCTCTTGTGTCCTCTCTCGTCCTCCCTCTGAGGGTATAAAACTTAATGTCTGCAGAGAAATGCCCCGCTGGCTTTTCCACCAAGAGGACAAAGTAGGTTGCTTCCGAATCAGAGGAATAACTGAAGAGACACAGAAGAAAGCCTCGGTCACATACGTGGGATGTCGATCCATCGTGTTTTAAGTGTTATTTTTTAAAAATAGTGGTAAAGTGAAAACCTGAAGGGTGCATGTGATGTATGTGGCATTGCAGTAAATAATAAAAAAAACAAGGAGGTACTTGAGCAGATTTATTAAAAACAGATGGTAGGCGAATGATACATGAACTCACATGGAGTCTGCTTTGTGTTTGCCAGAATCTAAAGTCACTGTGTGTGTGTGTGTGTGTGTTTAATCTCCTCTCTGTCTGCTTTCAGATGGAGTTTGATGAGAAAGAACTCCGCAAGGAAATCAGCTACGCCATCAAGAACATTCACGGCATCAGGCACGTCCGCCCTTCGCTCCCCTCCTCTGACCTCTTCTTCCTCACTTCACCTCATCTCCCTCCATGTCTTTGTCTCCGTTATCACATCTAACCGCCTCTCTAATCCAAGCTGAGACCAGTCGATTGATTGCTCATCTGTTAAACTGACATCAAAAATGCGTTCAGGCAATGGTGTTTTGGGATCAGATAGTAATTTAATACTTAATAGTGGCCTGTGTGGAGGGTGAACTCTTTCTCTTTTGTATCTCCCATGTCAATTCTTTGTATACCACCTTTAAAGGCTAAACAATAGATAACACTTTAGTTTTAGTGCCAGAATTTTGTTTTTATTTGGTTCTCACCCTTTTGTGTCTTCTTTAATCAGAATATCAGTTTGTGGAATTATCTTATTTGTCTTGAGCTGATTATTTGATTGATTCAGCTCATCTTTAGAAATATCAGTTGCATTAAAGATGTAGTTTATTACTTTTGTAGTGGCGTTCTGAGGAACGGTAATAAACAGCATCTTACCTGTTGTAGATAGCATTTTGAACAACCTTATTTGGAAGGAATTTTGCTCAGTTTGGATCAGATTATTAAGCTAACAAGTATTATGAGTTCAAAAACGCTAAAATAAAGGATAAATAAATTTGCGTTTACATGAGCTGTGAAAGTTTTTGAAGCTGGAGTTGTTTTAAGATGAGAGCGGTCCCCTTTGGTCCTGGTCTAGCTCACTTAGCTCATTAATCTAATCAGAAATAAAGATCATTTTTTCAAAACTGAGGCTGTTCAAAGAGCTATCTATAGCAGATAAGATATTAATTGTTCATAACCTCCTCACAGGACCCCACTTCAAATAATCCAAACCATTTAAGTGAGACAGTATAATTGAACGGAATGATCCCAGAATCCTTTTTTTTTTTAGATAATTTGTTTGGTTGAAGGTGGAGTGAGAGGGCAGCAAATTAGAAAATAACTCTTCACAATTAACATTCTTCTCTCTGCCTCCTCCCTCCTCCTGTCTGTCTGTCTCTCCACCCCACCTCACTGGCCTCTCGGCCCCGTGGCTGGTTCTCTTGGTGTCGGGCAGAACCGGCCTCTTCACCCCGGACATGGCCTTTGAGACCATTGTGAAAAGGCAGATTGGGAAGATTAAAGAGCCTTGCACCAAATGTGTGGACATGGTCATTTCTGAGCTAGTCATTACAGTTAGGCAGTGTACCAGAAAGGTAAAACAAAAGAAAAACTTAAATGGTGGCTTGTTCGGTTTGTGCTTTCATCCCTCATGCTCAAAAAGTCCCTCGGTTGTTGCCTTCCTGTGCTGTGACCACCTGACTCTCTCCAGCCCTTGTTGTTGTTGTTGTTGTTGTTGTTGGACAGCGAGGTGACACCTGGAGTGGCAGGGTGGGCTGCAGTTTACCTGCTTATGGGTCACACTTGTGCTGAAGAAATCTAGTGTGGAAACTGAGCGGTCATCAAAATACGGTTGTTGATAAAGAGCCTTAATAAAACCTTAATCATGACAAAAATGGGACATTAAATCTAACAAACCCATGTTTTACTGACAATGGAACATAGTAACCAGTGGTGGGCAGCACTAATCTAAATATTAGTTTGTACTAACCCTAAAGAACTAACTCACATATTAAGGTCCCCTAATTCTAAAGCACTAAAATAATGCAGTTGACACATGAAATGTTCTTCAGAGTCAACATAAGACAATATTTACTGCATGCTCCTGTCAGTGCTTCTAAATTTAGCCCATAAATTTAACAAGTGCTAAATCACTAATTAATTTAAAAATTAGCAAAAGCTCTAAAGCACTAATCAAGAAATTATTTCCCCTAGTTGTGCTTTAGTGCTTTAAGGGAACTGTGCCCACCACTGATAGTAACCATAAAGGTTTAAACTAAACAAATTTGGTGTTTTTAGGAGAAATACAGTACATTTGAATTTGAAGGCAGCACATGTCACAAAAGAAAAGTTTTCAACAGTTCTGGGTCTTAATTGTCAATTTATTTTGCTTCATTATTCATTTTATCAAATGTTTTCAGTTGGTGGGGGATCTGGACTGTAGGCGGGCTAAGTTCAGCATCAGACTGTTCTACTACAAAGCTTTGCTTTTGTCATGGTTGCAGGTTTAGCATCGTCTTGCTGAAATATGCAAAGCAAAAAAACAAACAAACAAAAAAAAGCTGAATGGGAGCATAAATTGCTCTACAACCTGTATAAAATTGTCTGAATTGATTTAGCCTTTTCAGATGTGTAAGCCGCCCAATCTATAAACATTAATGCACCCTTATACCATCAGAGAAGCAGACTTTTAAACTGTGTGCTCAAAACAGACTGATTGGTCACTCTAATTAGTTCAAAGCATTCATAGTTACAAAAAAGAACTTGAGATGTTAATTTTTTTTACTTCTGACAGATGTAGCTTCTTTTCCTCAGTTTAATTGAACTAATTAGCTGTAAAAAACTGTTTTTATTTATACCACTTACTTTTGCATCCTTTTGTTGCCTCTATTCCATTGTTTTTAGATGTGCTGCTGTCATAAAATTAAAAATTATCCAAATTTTTTTTTTTTTTACATTTTTTTAGTTAGTATTTACTTTTCACACAATGTACATTTTCCTATTCCGGCTGTAGTCTTGGTTTGTCCGAGTACTGTTGAATCTGCTTTATAAGTGATATTGGCAAAAGAGAAACTCAGAGTTTCCACCTTTCCGACGCAAATTCATTGAATCATTTGTTTATCTTTACAAATTTCCTACAACCGTATACTGGATGACATCAGTTTCCAAACTTTCTGGTGCGCGAGGCTGCAGCCGCGCACCTGCAGACATAAAAATCACAGCTTAACAGCTCTTCAGTGTGTTGCACATTTGGACGCCGGGCCAAGACAAATGAGCGGTAGTCTTTATCCAAACGGATCCGCTGTGACCGAATGATTTGAACAGCGGCTCTGGGCTTGCAGCAGCTCAGAGAGGCCTCAGAGAATAAATGTTATGATAAAGGACTTTAGCTGAGAGGCAGAGGAAACAGGGTTTAGATGGAGGGAAGGGTCAAAAGCAGGATGGGGGTGGGGGGGTCTTGGCTGAACGTCCAGGTGCACATCTGCAGTCTTGTTGTGCGTTTTTTGGCTGGTGGAGTCGTGCAGGCTGGGGGGATCTCTCTGTTCTCTAACTACTTCTCTTGTCTCCTCTTTCTGCTCGCTCTTCTCCTCTCAGAGAGAAACTCCAGCCCTCTTTTAGAATGGCTTCAGGATAAAAAAAAAATCTCACTTGCATTTTTCTTCCTTTGCCGTTTGTCCTTCCAACTCCAACACCTCCTTTTTGTCTCACCATCTTCAAATCCTGTCTTTTCCGTCCCGTCTCCACTTTTTTCCCTTCTTTCTTTACCGTTTATTTCACTCCTTTGCTTTCGTCTCACCTCCTCCTGTCTCTTCGTCTTTCTCCATCGTCTCCCTCCCGCGCTCCCTTTCTGTCTCGCTCTGCCTGCTCATCCCAACAGGACAGGGCTTTTCACCCCCGACCTGGCCTTTGAGGCCATAGTGAAAAAGCAGATCCAAAAGCTGAAGGAGCCCACACTGAAGTGTATAGATATGGTAGTGAGCGAACTCACTTTCACCATACACAAGTGTAGTCACAAGGTAACCTGCCCCAAAGCAAAACAAAACAGCTTTTAATGTTTCTGTTAACCAGAGAGGTCAGGGTAGACTGATGGCTGAAGATGTTTTACCTGTTTGTACAGAAATAATGATTTAAAATCTAAAGGGTGTATTTGCAGTGGTAGTGGATGATTTAATTCAATTTAAAGCTAAAACTTTGTGTAAACGTCCGCATTTGTTCTAATTCAAAAGCTATTTAATGTCTGCCTATTTTTGCAATAAGTCAGATGTATTTGGAGTGAATGAAACAAATTCTGTAAATTAAATTTTTAGTTTATCCCTGCTTGAAATTATAAGATAAACAAACATTTGGACTTGATTTTGCCAAGGATGATTAACGTGTTTACATTTAATGCTGAGGACATAAAATCATGTTGTGTTGAAGTTGCAAAAGTTCATTCCATGACCAAAAGCAACAACTTTTACAACAAACACTGAATAAATATCAAATATAAGAATAATTCAAGAAAATATCAAATTCATTCAGCAAATCTCAGTCTATCTTTACTTCATTTAATCAGAAACTTTTTATCTTTAAGTTATTGACCTTAAGAAATGCATGTTAGGTTTTATTTTATTTCATCTATTGATTTATATATATATATATAATTTGACCATCATCATTCAACACTGTTTCCAAAAAAGTTTGGGTTCTATAAGACGTTTCTAAAAACAGAAGACACTGATTTGAAAACCTCTAAATGAGGGAAAAGGACAGAGACCACAATTCTTGAGTAAAATGGAAAAGAAAATGTGCTTATCTCGTCAGTATAAAAAGTTAATCAATTTAACAAATTTAATGCTTGATATAAAATTTAACCCCTCTCACTGGTTTGCAGCCTCATTTGTTGTGAGCTAAAAATGAAATCAGTGGCAAGTCTGGACAACAGGAAGGTCAATTTAGAACCTGTAACGCTGGAATTCAACTTGAGGATCCACCTCCCTCTGCTTCTGATGCTTCCTAACTGAAATATACTTTTATATACTGTACAGTAAAGATCTGCTTTATGTTGATCTGCTAATAACTTGTAACCTTTACACTACAGCACATCATTGATGCTAATATTTTAAAAATATTATTATTATTAATAAAAATATTATTATTATAAATTTATAAGGGTCCTTTATTTGTAAATTAAATTGAAGTTTTGCTGTTTCTTACTGCTGTAAGTGAGGTTTCTAGCTTCCTAAATTGGAGTAAAGTCCTGATTTTGGCAATGAAACAAGTTGGTTTTGATAGAAATGTTTATTCTAATAAAATCAGTGGTTTACAGTAACTAAGTACATTTACTTTGTTACAGTACTTAAGTAATTTTTTTGAGGATTTGTAATTTTACCAAGTATTTTTTTTAAATTAATACTCTTACTTTTATTTCATGACATTTAAAACCTAAAAATTATACTTTTAATTATTTACTTTAAAATTTAACACATAGTTACTCGTTACAAATTAAATATGTTTGAACTCATAATGAAGGGTTATGTACTCTAAAATTGAATTTATTCCTGTCAACTGCTTACACTAAACCTAAAGTAAATATGAAGCAATACACATGTTTTCTTTAAAATAAAATAGTGTTATATTGTTCACTTTACTCAACTTGGTTTTGTGAAAGCAGTTTGGTTAAGTAAATTCAATAGTTTATTTCTTAGGGAGTGTGTAAAAGTACTATCACTTTTACTTTCCCAAATTTTGTGAACAGTTTTATGAGTTTTACTTAAATACTTTTCTCATCAGTGAAATTTATTTTTGCCATAGTCATTTTCTGTTAAGGTATTTTTACTTTTACTTAGTTTAGTTTTTCAAGTACTTTATACACCTCAGAATAAAATTAGTAACCAAAATCACAATGTTGAATTAAATTTAAGTCTAAAATTAAAACAATGGTTTCAAATCAGTGCAGTCTGTCTTTTAGTTTAAACGCTGCACTTTTGTCTTTTTTGGAAACAGGTTTATATTTTTCTGTCTTTTTCAGTTTAGTCAAACTGAAGTGACTGTTTGTGTGGTTTTACTCACCGACTAACTCAGAGCATCTTTTCTTATTATTTATTATTTATTTTTTTTTAATTTTCTTTCAATTTCTCTTTCCCCCTCTCCATCCCTGTCATCCGCTGCACATTTATTCCAGTTTTGACCTCCTTTGGATTTCTCAGCTCTGCCTCTTTTTAATCCTGATATTGATTTTCAGAGACATGCTGTATTTAAAAGATACTGTAAGATAGAAAGCAGGGTTTGGGGAAAATCCACAGAGGGGTCAGTCTAAAGTCTTCCTCCTTGTCTGCCCCCCCACCTGTCCTGGCTGTTTGCATTGCATGTCCGTCTGAATTTCTGAATCTTTCTTCCTGATGCTTGTTGTAAAATGAAAAATGTTGATCTGTTTCCTCCACTGTCAGTCAGTGATGTGTTTCTGTGGCAGTTTGTAAAAACACTGAGCTTACAGGATTTATGACATCCTGTCTCCGTCTCCAAGTTGCAATGCATCGTTCAGGTCCTGCAGATTATTGTAGTTTTTATAGCTTTTATTTAAAATGTCTTTACCTTTTATTATTATCTGCAAATAAAGGTGGAGCATTTCACGTTTCTGCCTGTCAATTCAATTCAAGAGGGCTGTCTCAGCAAAGCAAGCTTATGTTACACAATAATGTCAGTTTCATAGATATTGATGTAAAATTTGGAGAGGTAGTAGCTGAGACTGACCCCCAGCACATATTTTGGGTAAAAACAGATTGCACAAAGTCTTTGTTTAAAATTTTGCTTGTAACTATTTGCAGTCGACTTTTCTTGTCTGTTAGCAAAATATCTTGTGATCCTCTGGATGGATTTTAATGAAACTTTCATGAAATAATGCTTATATGTACTTTTACAGCTGATAAGCTTTTGGCATCACCTCAATTCTAAATGACTGTCACATTCAACTGAACTTATAAAACACAAAAATGATCATAACTCAGTTTATGTTAGAGTTATTTTCTTAAAGTTTGATGTAGTTGTGGCTGAAAGTCATTTACAACACGTACTCCAAGTTCTGCTCATTGCGCAAAATCTTTGCCTAAAATTTTATCGACACCCATTGGACTCAACCCTGTTTGTCTGTTAGCAAAATATCTCATGAATTACTTGGCCGATTTAAAAAAAACTTATAGTAAATAATCACTGGATGCACATCTACAACTGATTAACTTGTGGAGTCAATCTGATTCAAGATGGCAGCTATAGCTCATCGACATTAGCCAACACAAAAATGGTTACAACTCAATGAGTTTTACAGGTAATGAGGTAAAATTATGGTGTGGTAGTAGCTGAGAGTCATTCACAACACATACTTTGAGACCTAACATATCTTGCAATATCAAATAAAGTTACGTATAATGTTTCTTTACAAGGTTTGACCAAAAGAGTTTTATCTCCATTCATCGTCATCTTAAGCTGACCTTAGTTTAAAAGTTTGTCATGAAAGGTGGCGGCCCTGGCGGCCAATACGGACATGTTTTTTTTTTTTTTACAGAAAAGCTAGACTTGTATTTATGTGACCTTTTATGGTTTTTGCAAATATTCTAAATTTGCTCGCTTAGAGAACCGTCCGATGCGCCTCATCAGCTGGGTTTCCATTTGTAACGAGACAGTGTTGACGTTATTTACTGCTGTCGTCTGGATGAAGTCAGCCCTGTTGGACAAATTACAGCTCATCCTCAGTCGGCTTTACAATCTGTGTCGCTGCACGGCATGGTTTATCCTTGAACCTCCAGTTTGCGCAAGAAAAAAAAAATCTCCCCAAGAGGAAAAAAAAAAAAAAAAAAGGAAGAACAGCAGAGAAAACCTCAAGTATTCATGCATTAGTTTTTGTTTGAGTCTTTGCACACCGCTGCAACGTGTGAAGAGCAGGAAAGCCTGACTGACCTGCCTTTAAAAAACTTGGTCACTCATCTGTTTCAAACACTTTAAAAGGTTATAGTTTGACCTTTAATGCCAGGACTTTTGCCGCCATTTATCTGGATATTCGGACTCCTTCTTTCCAGCATCATCTGCTCTGTAATTGGACCCAGGAAGCAATAAATCAAAAAAACAAAACAAAACAAAAAAAAAAAAAACGGTTCATTGATACCCGCCTCCCTCCCAAATAAACCCCCATCAGACAGACATGAAAGATGCATTGTAACTTGTGCGGAAACAGCAAAGATTTATCTTTCTGTGCATTGTGATTTCTGGGGTTTTATTTTTTAACCCCCTCCCCTTCACACTGTCGCATTGGAGGCCCACCAGTGTCTGTGGGTTTGCAATGAGCTCATGGAAAAAGACTCGCAGTGTGCTAGGAAATGAGGCTTTTCTGCCAGCAGCTCTGGTTATTCTGTGTTTGTTTGGTAATATCCCCGAATCAGCTCTGTTCCTGTGCATTGCATCCATGCTGGCAACAAATAGACAAATTTAAACATGAAATCTAAATAAATAAATAAAAATCCACCTGCTGTGCGGGGGAATAGAGCTGAGTAAGGGATTTAACCCAATGTCCCTAAGAACGCAAGATGTTTAAACGTTTTTCTGTGTTTCGTTGAATCAGTTGTTGTGCAGAGATGAGGATTTCAGTGTGTGTGTGTATTGATACCTCTGTGTTATGCTGCCTACCTGCTGCTTCCTGTGCTTCCAGCTGGCTCAGTACCCCATGCTGAGAGAAGAGATGGAGAGAATTGTGACTCAGCACATCAGAGACAGAGAAAGTCGCACCAAAGATCAGGTATTTCTCTCGTTCCGCCTCGACGTTTTAGGTTGATGACACGTAAAACGCTGCTGCTAGAACAACCAGAAAATTAGCTTTGACCCAGATTTCACCTGCGCACTACAGAACACGAGATTTTTTTTGCATGAGTTGTGCTCACGCAGCTGAAAACTGCACCTGGATAAAGTAGACAGAATGGACATTGTGTCCTGACCCTAACAAATACAAAACTGTATTTAGATCTGGGACCACAGGGAACAAAACTGTCACATTGATTGTGCTTTCACACATAAACTGCTTCAGTTTACGAGAAAAATCTTTCCTTTTTTAATATGAAATGAAAAGAATTTAGCAGAATAAAGTGTAACTCAGTTATTTTGGAATATCATTCACCTGTCACAGTTTACCAGGTGGTTAAAAATACAGATAAGCAGCTCAAAAGAACAAATCATAACTTAATTTACCAAAACATATGCTAATAAAACTAACCTGTCAAGGCATCAATGCTTACAAGAAACAGCTGAAGCTGAAGCTGACTGAGGAGCTGCACAGAGGAAACACAAGAATCACAAAACATGAAGAAACCCAATAATAAACACAAAAAAAACTAATAAAACCAATAAAAGGTGAACTTAATACCTGAATGGAGAGGATCATTACTTGCCTGTATTTGATGGCCTTTTAAATTAAAGCTGCTTTAAGTTCTTTACTTTACAGTACCTAGAATACTGTACGAATGAAGGAATAATTAATAAATAAAATTATGGCTGTGGTTTAAATGTGAGTTTTAACTTTTATGTTTGTGTCTCTGCTTAAAGTGCTAAAACGCAAATGATTTCCCTGTTTTTATTTTTTAGTTTAAAAGATTTAAAATGTACAGAGACAAGTTAAACTTCATTTAATGCATAGTTCAAGTTGGTTTGTAGTTTGAGTTTTTCATATTAATTTTGTAATGTTAATAGCATTAATAACCAATAAACATCTATGCACACCAAATCTGGAACAAACTCCCAGAAAATTGTAAAACAGCCGAAACGCTAAGTTCCTTTAAATCAAGACTGAAAACCCACCTGTTTAGAGTTGCTTATGAAACATAATAAATGAAAAATTAATCAACATTTTGATGTGTAACAATGACACTTAACAAACTGTAATGCTTCATTTGTTAACTGTGTGTTCTATGGCTTTGTATTTTTTGTGTTTTTATGATGTAAAACACTTTGAACTGCCTTGTTGCTGAAATGTGCTATACAAATTAACTTGATTGATTGATTGATTGATTGATTGATTGATTGATTGATTGATTGATTGATTGATTGATTGATTGATTGATT
>JAUBOC010000037.1:13082785-13094296 GCA_032275365.1 Anablepsoides cearensis | reverse complement strand
CATCCATCCATCCATCCATCCATCCATCCATCCATCCATCCATCCATCCATCCATCCATCCATCCATCCATCCACTGGTCTTAGTCTGGTCAATGCAGTCAGATTTTCAGGACAGTATTTGTTATTCTAATCTTAATCTGACCATTTGTGAACTTGTCAGCTAGATAATTCCTTGTTAGAGACTAACATGTGTGTCTCAGTTGTCTGGAACTTCTCTAACATTTATTTTTGGTCCATTCCTTTCTTCTCCTGCTGTTCCTTTGGTCAGATCTCCTGCAACCAGTCCCACACCAAACCGCAGGGCTCCGCCGGGACCCCCAGCCCGTCCAGGTTCTCGTGGACCTCCACCTGGGCCTCCTCCTGCCGGGGGGCCGCCAGTCCCATCTCGTCCCGGAGCTTCTCCCGACCCCCACGGTGGGCCGCCTCCCACTGTGCCCTCCAGACCTAATCGTGCACCCCCCAGTGTGCCCAGGTGAGGAACAAAACAAGGAATATGAGACTTTTATAAACCTAAGAAGCTGTCTTTCAACCCACCAAACAAATGTTTTATAATTAATAAATTAGACAGTTGAAGCATTTTTATGATACTTTGATGTTAGGGGTGTGTGAAGATGCTCGGATGAGGGGGAAAAAGGAGGTAAATGAAATTAGAGCTAGTTGTCGTAGAGGATAGCTGATTAGACTAAGAGCTAGTGATTCTTTATGAGGTGCAAAAACAAACAAAAACAATCACTTATTGTAATGACTTTTGTTTCTTTATGCATTAACCTTTCAGCACACACTCTCCTCTCCTGCGGCAGCGTGCACACAGTTCACCCTTTGCTCCCACCCTCACTGCAGCTCGTCATGACTGACACGTGTCTCTGCTTGCCTGTCTGTGAGCTAGTTACCTTCTCTAACTGGTTATGAGAATAGCAGCTTGTCTAGCAGACACCAACGTCTCTGAGCTGAGCTCTCACCTGAACCAAAAAGAAAAGCGTAAATGGGCATTTTTAAGACGGCTGTTTGGACGTTAATTTTATTAGATCCATATCATCTCCCTGCACCGACGTGTGTCCTGCAGGAGAGCTGAGCTTCGTGCGGCATTGGTGGATCCTGTAACTGTTACTGTTTGCGCTTCTTTTTCCTGTCCTCCTGCTCCCGTTTTTCATCTTTTTCTTCTTCGCCACACCTTTGTCACACAAACCCATGGCTGTGGTTCCCTCTGCAGAATCACTGTCCCTGGCTAGTGAGGACTAACACGTCGGGTATGTTGGGAAATATCTGCCATCTTTATCATGATCATAAGCCTGAAAGACATCCCAGAGGGCGTCTTTTGGCTGCATGTCTCTTCCTGTTTTGCCCCGCCCCCTTTGCTGTTCACTTCTCCACTCAGATGCACTGCATGGGCCTTTTGGAGTTAGTTGAATAATTTATGTCTAAACTAGGCAGCAGGAAGTGGGGGAAACAGATTGGTCCCAATGGAAGCAGTTAAATAGAATTGAACTGTTTCATTTTTTGTCTTTTTTTCATGTATGTTGTGTGTTTCCCCTGATACCTCATCTCTTAAGCACATCTCTTGCAGAAACGATGCAACAGAGCTTAATAGTTGATCTCCTCAGTGGTTGTGAAAAGTATTTTAACACCAGCTGGGTATCCAGATACAACATCTTCATCTAACTCTGAGATGTTGGTCGTGTTTCTGGGTTTCATCCTCACAAATATGTGGGTCAGTGAATGTGTCATGATTCCTGGAGGACCTGAACCCTCTAATGTGGATCATCAGTAGTGACACAAACACCAGCACACATTTAAAAAGACTAATCCAGCCCCTTTTCTCCTCTGTGTGTCTTTCCTTGTGTGTTCGCTCCAGTCGGAGACCCCCGCCTTCTCCAACCCACTAGGCCTCCGAGCGCCTTCCTCCCACCTCCTCCGTCTGCCTCGTCCTCCTCTGGATGAGAGGCTTCTACAGACAAACAGCGCCACCTTGCTGCCACCTCCTGCCTCGTCTGACCTCCACAGGCTCCCCTCCCTTCCTCCTTTTCCTCTTCATTAACAAACTCTTTTATTCCCCCCCCCACCTCCCCGCTCTCATTCCTGTTTTAAATGCAGAATACTTGAAATGCACTTGCATGACAAATTTCACTGTAAAGACCATTTATTATATTCTAATGAACAAGTATACCCAAGCAGATTTACTGCAGATTGATTCTTTTAAACCAAGGGAGGTAAACATCTAGAAATTCTGCTTTAATCTGCTTTAATTGCTCTTTTTTTAAAGAAATACTTCACTTGAAAATACAACTCCTGTCTCATTAACAAAATGCTGCGTCGCCTGTTATGTTGGGAAAAAATATCTCAAAATAATTGCACTTCATAATAAATGAATGAATAAATTCCTGCATGTTTTGAGATGTTTCAAAACTTGAAGGCATCTTTGCTTTTTTGTGAAAAAGCAAAGTAAATGTTATTTTTTCCCCTCTTTGCAGCATTTCAGGTTCAGTAGAAAAGGAAACAGTTCTAAACTATATGTGAAGTATTTCTTTTAAGAGCGGTGATGCAAGCTGAATTGATCACTAAAGCTTTTCCGTATGTTTTATTTCTTCATTATTGTTTCCAGGTTTTGGTTTGTAATTATGCTCAGCCCCCCAAAAAGTCGAGGACCCTCAAACCTGCTTAGAACTTAGATTTATAGATTTTGTGTCCCTCGCTTGTATGATTTTGAGGTTTTTATGCATTTCCTGCCAAATAAGGTTTTATTTCCCCTTAAAACTTCAGGCCATTCGACTCTTAGAAGATCCTGCCTTTTCGTCTGTTCAAACCTAAAACATTTCAGTTCACTCTTTCACTCAGCTGATGGAGGAGGGCTGAGAAGAAGTGAGGAAAGGAGGACCGCCTCCTCCATGCTCTCCAGCTCAGGACGCCTGAACAGACAAGGGCTGCTTCTGCTCATCTTTCCTTTCTGTCCCTCTCTCCTCAGAAAGTCAAGAGCCTTTTCAGCTCTCTTCGAGAACTCCTCGCCCTTTTGAAAAACCATCTCCTGAAACTTCTGTTTGTGCTTTCAGATAACCTATGCAACAAAGAGAAAGAGGAAAAAAACTGTTCCCTGTGCTTTTCTCCTTTTGCAGGAATCCTTATAATCTTGTGGCGGCGAGGTCTAAATGTAGTGAAACATCAATAAACCCGACAGGGAACAACTTTGTGGCCTGAGTTGCTCTTTAAGACTGTTAGTCGTTGTTTTTATTCAGATAATAGCAGGAAAATAAAAAGGCTAGCCTTAAGTCAGGGTTGATTATGTATCCAACGCTTTGATATAAAAACAGGGAAACATTTACTTCTTTTTGTTCTTTTCTTTTCATCCTCCCTTCTCTCAGTGGTCACGGGGGTGAGTGAGAACACGAAAGGTCACAGTCTGTGCATCAAACCTTGTGTCGAGCCCTCGCATTGTTCCATTCAAACCCATCTTTCCATCCTCTTTTTTTCTTACCGCTGAACTTCACCCTCAGTGTGTATGTGTTGTGCTTTTACCCTCACACACACAAATCACATCTTTTACCTGGATCGTCAGTCCAGTCCGCTCTGCGAAGCATTTTCTCCTCATTATTTATTGGTATTTAGTTGATTATGGACATATCTTATGGCGTTCTTCTGTATATGTGGTGCATTTTATTGGACTTGTACTCTCCCTGTTTAGAACATTTTAGTCTGCAACATAAAAAACAGCAGAATATTTAAATCACCAAACATAGAATATTTAGCAACAATAAGAGGATAAAACGTCAGGTTGTTGAATAAATTTGCTGGAAACAGGGAGGGTGCTCTTTTTGTTTTTGACGAGTGTAACTGTACTCTACCAACACATTAAACACCTCTGAGTACTGTGATGAGTATGATTTCTTTTTTTATTTTAATTAGACAGTCATTAAAAAAAAGAAAGGCAGTTATGTTTTAGAGTGTTTCTGGGTAGAGCATTTATGAGATTCAGCTGTGATGTTGGACAAGAAGATCTGACTCCCAAACTCATCTGATAGAGCTGAGGTCAGGGCTTTGAGTGGACCAGGAAGCCATCCAACCACACTGCAAAAAACTGATCGTCTAAACAAGTTTTAAACTCTTATATCCAGCCAAAAAAAATATTTTGATCTTGTTTTGAGACTGATTTACTAAACAAGAACTAATTGTATAAGAATAATAATCTTGTTTTCACAATGTATAAGATTATTTGTCTTGTTAATTTGAGTCAAATTTTCATTCTAAGTCAAGAATTTCTGCCAATGGAGTAAGAACATTTTATTTGGTAAGATTCTTGAAATATTTGATTTTACTCATTTTTTTCTTATTTCAAGAATCAAACATAAAAAACATGCAGGATGGTGGCCCCCCTGGTCTACAGTTGGATACCCCTGCCTTATAGTATTTACCTTGGTAAGCTGAAAGTCTGATTGACTTCAACAATTTAAAGGATACATTCCAATCCTTAGGGCTATTTAATGTGACTTTAACATGCAGTTCCTTTTCAAATTTATGTTTCAATTTGCTCAATTTTAAAAGGCAAAGCCAGACAATAATAAATATCTCATGAACCCCTGGATAGATTTTTTTTTAATTATTTTGTGTAAGCAGCTAATCAACATGTAAATCTATAACCCCATGTTTAAGTGTGTTGTCTGTTAAATACATGTTCATTTTATTAAACAACAGCATTGGAGCATTAAAAAAGACATACTGCTTATGTTGCTAAATCAATTTTATTCAGAAGAAGGAGAGAAATTTTGACTCAAGAAAAAAAAATAAAGTCAGAGCAGCACTCAAACAAATCAGGTCACTCAGTGATCCTTCATTCCCAACACTCACTTCAAGTTTATATTAAAACTGATTAGTTGAGATACTAACTTAGTCCAAATAAATAGAATATTCTTTTTTTCTGTCCATCTTTGTATTAAATTGCAGCCAGTCTGTAACCATCAACAGTGGAACTCTGCATTTGGACAAACACACCATCCAGACTGCCAGTAAACGTGGCAAATTCAGCTCCTACCCCAACGCACATCAGGCATAATGTACAATATGTTACACAGTTACAGTATTTACACTTCCTCCTTTACAGTAAAGACATAAATGCTTCTTTAATTACACTTATCAAGCAGAAAGCATCTGAAATTCATTTATCCACATTTATTATTGACCACTCCCAAAGAAAAGTGAAATAAAAATTTAATCTGATTTGATAATTAAAAAAAAAGGCAGAATAAGGAAAGAGAAGAATGAGAATAAAATTACCCAGAAACCACCTGGTTTAGGGTCAATGCTCTTTACTTTCCCTGCAAACACCACTCAGCAAGTCTGGCAACTACACGTTTTATATTTTTAGAAACATTTTGCGTTTTAATACGACTGGACCAATTTACGATGGCTTTTTCTAGATTCTAAGATTACAACTTCAGAGTTTAGGAAATGAGCGAAAAAAATATATCTTCAAGTTCAGACATTCGAAATAAGCAAATTACTTGCAAAAATTCTCTTAGCTGTCAAAGGAAACAAGAATCTGATCTGAATCAATGTTTTCCAATCTACATTTATAACCATGAGCATTTACAAGCTGTATTCTTGCTCAAAAATAACATTTTCTGATCTTGAGATTCTCTATACTTTCTTTCTTTAATGCCCCAAAAACCTAGATGATTATTTCAGAATGTGATTATAACAAATTTGAGTTGCTTAAATATTTTCCCAAAGCCTGAGTGGTCCCTCACCTATAGAATTATATTATTTTTAAGATAGCAGTACTGTTAATTGTACTTTTTCTTCCTATGTTTTTACACTCTGCTCATCCCAAGCTATCAATCTTTCAGGTAAATTCAGAGGAATCCTCAGCTTTAAAGCTTCATAGGATTTCTCTGTCTCCAGTCAAACATCTCAGTCCAAACAGCCAGACGGGACAAAGCTGAATGAGAAGCTCTGTACAGTTTTAGTGCAAACATACTTCTACATCCTGACAGACAAAAAAAAAACAACAACAACAAAAAAAAAAAGTACAAAAGATGCAAAAAGTTTGGCTAAATAAAGTATTTGAATTTCAAAGCACCACACACCCACACATATCCAGTTTGTGTAATAATCCATCTTTTGATATGAAGAACAAGCTGAAAACGTAACAGAAAAAAACAGGCTCTTAGTAAAAGCGTCAATTTGTTTATGACATTGAAGACCTCGAGGAATAAAAAAGTCCAGTTCTTGTTGAAACTACTTTCAAACAATAAATGTGACTGGAATGGTGAGATCAGTCAGGAGCCCCAAAGTCAAAGCTTAAGCACTGAAGCCCAGGATGGGAGCGACACACTGGAAGAAATGCCCATCATGCCTTCATAACTTTAATGTTTTTTAACTTCACAGGGAATTTAAATTGCATCTATGCCCTTATTTGATCTGATCAACCACCAGTTTGTAATGATGCTGACGTTTCTCAGTCTAAGCAGATGTTTAAAACACCATGACGCAAAAATACTTCACAACTATTAACATTAGGCGATGTACAAATTGAGTTATATTCAGTGTTTGACAGAAAACTATAAAAAGAAAACAGAAGGTAGTATTTGAAAAAAAGTACCAATCAGCAACAGGCGCTTTCCTCTTCTTGGACTTGACTGTAACTCAGCGAGCTCATGACTTCAGCGCTTAAAGTTTAAAAGCTTTCCGTGCAACAAATTCTGTTTCCGACCCACCCTTCTCTTCACATTTTACGTAAATATCTGGGTTATTACATTCAAACGCGATGCTGTTTTTTGGCATGTGTCCTGTAAAATTAAAACTGAAATTTGTAATCAAAACAACAATAATTGCAGAAAAATTGCAAATTTGAACAGCTTTTTAGGTACTGTTCCAGCAGAGGGACTGAATATACAGTACCTTTATTGCACATTAGTGTGAGATGGGTGGCAAGGAGGGAACAGAAATGATAAAAAGTGTAATAATCAGAGTAATCAAATTGCATTTAAGAATATTGATTATCTTCCATCTATAACAAAAGCAAACACATAGAACAAGAAGGGGGGCATTTCAAATCAACTTACATCTCTGACCAGTTTTAAGTTGTCAATTTTCATAGTAAGTGTTTGTAAATATGATCAATAAGCTACAAACGTGGTTCCAAATGTTCCCACATCCCCGGACGTTTCCATCATGTCTCAGACCCACAGCTCACATCACCAGGATCTTCACTTCGTCCTGTTCATCGGGCCGGTAAAAGAACGGGATGCAGGGGTTCTCTCCCAGAAAAGGAGCCGATCGTTGAGCTCCCTGCGGGTTCTGGATCTCCTGGAGGAGCTGCATGATTTGCCGTGCCGTGCCGTCCTCTTTGGGCACCAGGGGTTTGTGTTCAGTCTGAACAGATCCTGATGGTAGCGTCTGGGATGAGGCCGCTTCCGAGGCTTGGTGGGACTCGGACAGAGGGTTGACCTCCATAGCTTCTGAAATAAACAGAACAAGTTGGGGCAGAAAAAATGCATTAACTTAAACTGAATAACATTTAACTGTTATTACTCTCATACTAATTTACTGTTTAGTATTTTGTTCATTATTTGACCAATAGCTAGAACAAAACTGCAGGAATCTTGTTTTATTACCCTCTCCGCTGACAGCATTAGGATCAGTCTGTTTATGTCCTCGATGCTGTGAGTGAGCGTGCTCCTCCCCGACAGGAAGCAGGTCCGGGTTTGCTGCTGCCGTTCCGGCTACGACTCCAGCGTAGCGGTTGTACCAGTCGTTCCTCTCAGCCACCAGCCGCATGACCAGATCCTGCAGCTCAGCCAGTTTTGCCTGATGAACAGTGGAGATAAAAGTGACAAAACAAGGACAAGAAACCGCGTCAGTTTAACACAAAACACAGTTCTTTTGTTAAAATAATCAATGTTTAATCTGTTGAATAAACTCCACACTGTCTGAAGACAGAACACCTATAATATTGTGGAGGTTTAAAGTAAACATTTTGTATCTTTGTTTATTTCAGAAAAGCATTTATTGATCTTAATTTTGTTTTCACCCTAATTGTACTTATTAAAACCACACAGTAAGACTTATTCCTATGAATAAAAATACACAGTAAAGTCACATCCAGCACTTTTAGACTTTGCAGATTCTAACAGTTACAAAACAAACTGTAAAAAATAAAATATCTCAAAAAATGTTTGCAGGTTTTAAATGACCTTCATCTCCTCCTTGTCCTGAGCCAGCATGTTGATATATTGCTCTTTCTCTAAGTGTTTCTGCTTCATGATGGCTCGCTGACTCTGGTACAGAGCAATGTACTCCCCTAAAACAAAAACAGACATAATCAGAACCAAATCTACTACAGAAATAGTGAATTAAAAAGATGATTATTAATATTGGATGTTTAGAAAGTA
Source organism: Anablepsoides cearensis (assembly GCA_032275365.1). Classification (NCBI taxonomy): domain Eukaryota; kingdom Metazoa; phylum Chordata; class Actinopteri; order Cyprinodontiformes; family Rivulidae; genus Anablepsoides; species Anablepsoides cearensis. Next base: position 13,085,918 of record JAUBOC010000037.1, on the reverse strand, counting down.
AAGGCACGATGCCATCATTCTGTCTGACCTATAGTGTCGGTCTCTCCTGATAACTGGATGCAGCGGTGCTCCAGCTCCTCCACTCGCTCCTTCAGATCAGCTTTCTCCTGCATGAGGGAGGTGAAACGCTGCTGGAGCTTCTCCATTGCAGCCTGCAGGGCCTGATGTACTTCTACCGGCACTCCTCCATCTGAAGACGGCACAAAGAAAAGTACAATTTTACACAGGAGATCGTATCAGAGAACATAAACAAAAAGTCACACAGACAAAGTCACCATGCTTGTTTTCTGACCTGAATGCTCGTGGTTGTGTTGGCACTGACTCTGATTGTGCTCCTGATCATTTTCATGGACAGGTTTGTAGTTGAGATGCTGCTGTTCAAGTCTGAGGGCCACAGCGGCCTGTTGGCGGGCTGCCAGGTGGAGCCTGCGCTCCTCCTCCAGCTGCCGCCTGACCTCGTCTCGTTCAGCTTCTAACTGAGCCAAAGCACCACGGATAAAATCCTCCTGTTAGTGGGTGGAGAAGAGTTGATTAAAACTGTGTGATGGCGCACAGAACGTGGCTAACTCAGGTGAGTAATGCCGAGTCAGCCTGAATCAACTCTATGCAGAGATTTAGTGGACATAAACATGACATAATTCTTTAAATTTGTAAATAATAAATTTCCAAGCATCTGCAACATTTTTTCATTGTTGTTATTCAAATATTGACTAGAAATAAAGTAATATCAGTTTTTTAACATATTTTCTAACATGTTATATTCTGTTTGCAGAAAAAGTAACTTAAGATGGTAAAATAGTAACTTTATATTTTTATGACTCAAAATAAAAAAAGGGTCACCTTGAAACTTGCTACTTCAAAAAGTGTAATCTTGATAAACACAGAAAACAAATTTTCTGTATATGAACAGTTTAGGAACAAAAACATTCACCATTTCTTTCTGGCTCTCAAAGTCTTCTGGAATGACAATAGAGGAGGACATTGGAGGACTTTCTTGCACTGATTGGCTTTCCACTCCATCTCCTAAATTATACAGAAAAATAAAACAATCAATACACCTGAATATATTGTAACAACGTCTTAGATAACAACTATTAAAGCTAATTTATTTGTTGTTAGGCTACATTGGTTTACACGGTCTGCATTTAGGAGTTATAGATTTTAGAACTACAATACTTTTAAAGTAGTGCTTTTCATCAGTTAAAACATTTCATTGTTTTTTGGGATATATTTGAACTTAAAAATACTGGTAAACAAACACCTACCTTGGTTTCTGGATTCGACCTCGAGGGCTGAGCTGTTGAGCAGCTCTTTTACTTCAGCCTTCAGCTGCTCATTGTCTTTGACTAAATGTTCCAAATGCTCCTGCAAAAAAAGAATTAAAACAATAACTGTAAAATATCTCACACAAGTTTTAGTGCCGGTGGAGAGAAAAGACAGGAATACCTTTTGTTACATGCATGGCAACGTTATTTTAAACCACTTTAATTAATTTTAGAAAATATCTAAGCTGCTTTTTTATCATTTTATGCAAAGAACTAAGCATTTGTTAAATCCTCCAACTAGCGGCTACAGCACACGTCTTCCAGTAAAAGAATCGGAGTTTCTGTCTTTGAACATTTAAAATAGATTTTAATGCAGCTTAATATGATCATTTAAATCTTTTACAGAAATCATACAGCCAATATGAAGTAATTACGGTGAAGAGACCCCCACTCCCTACTATCAGAGAGAAAAAAACACTCTTTGGATCTAGAGGATTCACATAAGTGACTTATTTTGTTTATAAATTGTCAAATTTCACCAAAATACGACAAGTTTGTAGGTATGATAAATGTTAGTGGTGTTAAGTTGGTTTGTTAGCCTGTTCAGAACATTATTCATGCAATAATCAATAACACAAAACGCTCTCTCTTAATTTGAAACATATTTATATATGTTAAATGTAAATGTATGTATACAGTGGTCTGTGTGCACAGTTCCAGATTTTGTTTCTGAGTTTTTTTCTACTTGGATTTCACAGTGTGGTCATAAATGGTCACAGAAAATAAAAGGTACTACTTGTGTAATTCATACCTGTGCTTGTCTGAGCTGATTGTAGCTGATATCCAGCTGTGCACGGCTATGACTTTCATCGTGCTGCAGACGATCCATGAGCTGGCTCTGCTGCAGATACTGTTGGTGGAGCTGTTCCCTCTCTGAAACCAGGGCTTGGTAGGCGCCGCTGTACTGCTGCAGATGGGCCACCACCTGGTCCCTCTGCTCTGTAAGACCCTGGATCTCCTGACATTTCAGCTCCAGCTGGAGCCAATGAAAGGAAGAGGGATGTCAATACCAAAAAGAGTTTTCAATTCATACCACTATTTTTAAATAATCGTATTATCATACATCATATGTTCCTGAGTAAAGTAAAAAGTACTGAACATGTATTAACTCACTAAAGTGCATAAAGAAAAATATTTAACTATAAAAAAAAGTATTTTATTGTATTATGCTGAATATCTCACCTGCTCTTTGACATTGTGCAGGTTCTCCTGCAGTTCACCCATCCTGCGTGCCAGCTCCTTTTTAACATGTTGCTCTGACTGGATGGCAGTGGTCAGCTCCATGTTCTCATTAGTCTATGCAATGATGAAGGAAGATACAGGATGATATATTTTATCATGAAAATGTCTCTTTAGGAATGTTATTTATACAATAATCCAGTCAGCTGGAGTAGAAACAGGGATATATCTAAATATTTAAAAGGATAAATAAAAGAAGATGATAAAAAAAAAAACAAAACTAGAAACATTTCCTCACCAGTTTGACAAAACCATTCTGCAACTCGGCCAACTGGTCCTTCAGTGTTCGGTTCTGGGTGAGAGCCCGGCTTATTGTGGCCTTGTCTGACTGAACATCCTCCAACATGCGCCGGCGGTCCTCCGCCTCCTGGGTTTGGTTCTCTACCTGACCCTCCAACTCCCCCAGACGTGCCTCCTGCTCTGCACACAAGCGACTTAGCTGCTCGTTGTCTCGAAGCTGGGGGGAAATATTAAAGAGGATTGAATAATATTCACTTATTTATTTATTTATTTATTTATTTATTTATTTATTTATTTATTTATTTATTTATTTATTTATTTATTTATTT
>JAUBOC010000037.1:13063268-13080214 GCA_032275365.1 Anablepsoides cearensis | reverse complement strand
TATTATTCTGACACAATCAGTTCTTGTTTAGTAAATCAGTCTCAAAACAAGATCAAAAAGATTTTTTGGCTGGATATGAGATTTTAAAACTTGGTTAGAAAGACATTTTTTGCAGTAGAGATAAGTGTAAATTCAATAGATTAGTTATCATATAGAACTTTCACATGCATTACTTGTATCTTAGGGGATTTTTTTAATGTATGTTACCTTCTCAAACTGTTTCTGCTGTGCTGAGACAGTAGAGAGCGTTCGTTCCAGCTCTGAAACTCTCTGCTTTGTTGCTTGCAGACGGTTATTAAGCTCCTCTGCCTCAACTACGTAGTCAGAAAGAAAAGAAAAAAACATAATAAATGTGCATTATTTCTTACATAATCATACAGCTAAGCAATGGAAAAAATAACAGACAACACACACCTGTTTTCTGCCGTGCAGCCTGTTGTGTGTATTGTAGTGCTGTTTGTAGCTCAGATTTCTCTGACACCAATATACCAATAGTCTGGATGTGAACCTTTGGAGAGGACAAATGAACAAAGAGGGGATTTCTTCATGAAACTAAATATTTGATCACATCATAAGTCCCATATAACAATCACAAGTTAAATTAAGGATCATTAAAGAAATCTAAATTCACTAAAATATTCCAGAATTTAAACAGATGTGCTTTGCTGTGTGAACAACTGGGGCAGGAAGAGTTGGAATGGATAAGCTGAAAAACAACACATGCTTGTAAATTGATACACTCTGTGACAATACAGTGAAACTCTATTAGCTTTTCCTGTTATGACAACACTGCATTTATAAGAGGTAACATTAAGAAAGATAAAAAAAATTCAGTCTGAAGATTTTACCTGCAACTGCTCCCGCATGGCTCCTTGCTCTTTTGTAAATTTCTGTTCGAATTCCTTTCGCTCCTGAAGGCAGAAAAACAATAAGTTTCAGATTTAACAAGGTGAAGCTGAACGTCCAGCAGATTACAACGTAAAACAGAAGCAAACATGCTGCAAGAGAAGAGAGAACCATTTCCAACCTTCTGTAACTGATCTGAGAGTCCCTGAGTTTGATGTACCTGCGTAACAGACAGAATAGAAATTTAGGTATAACATATTTTACTATTCCATAACAAAATGTTATCCCATAAAACTTAACCAAAAATCTGGAAATAACCTAATCTGCATGCCAGACACACCTCGCCTGTGCAACAGGCAGAAATAAACCTCTTTTGTGATGTTTTTTAAAGCTCTGTGTTCTCTGTGGTTAGTGTGCTAAACTTGCTTGACAAGCTTTTAAAGTCACGCTAAAGCAAACAGTTTATGAATCTCTAACATCACTTAAACTGAGGTTATAATTTGAAGAAGTTAATCAATCTAAGCAGCAAATGAAAATGAGGGGGGGGAAAACATGCAAAAATATTCAGGCTATGATAACATGCAAAGTCCTTGCAACACACAAACTCAAATAACTGTGGAAGAAAAAGAAGTGCTAACAACAATGCACACACACATATGCATTCACACAGCTTCTTACCAGCTGGTCTAGCTTGGTATTGAGCTGAGAATTTGTTAGCTTGCTAGATTCCAGAGCGGCTGCCAGCTCCTGGTTCCGACTCTGTCACGTGCACACATGCATCCGGGAAATGAAAGAAACAAAAAAACAAAACAAAAAACAAGACATGGATAAAGTGCAGTGGCCAAAGTTAAACAAAGAACACAGAAGGAAGATAAATATTTAGATGTGACATATTAACATGGAGGCAAATAATGGCACTGTGACAAGTGGTTATAAAGAAAGAGGGGGAGAAAAAAAAGCTTTTCATGATGAGAAGTGACGTAAATAATAATTTAAGCAAATGATGGATTTTAAAATATTTGATGAGGTCAACGAAACTGTAGCAGAATCCTAATAGCAAACCATTAAAAATAAAACTAAATCTATATGTGCAAAAATGTCTTAAAAAGTCAAAAAATCAGTGCCATAATAAACCAACATAAATAGTTGTAAAAATGTTTCTGTACTTTATCAGTTGGAAACCATTTATTTAGACATGTTTCTTGTATTTTACTTAAGGCTCGCTATTTAAGAGTTTTTGCAATTCATTTGTAATTACAAAAAAACTTTCATGCTGAGTTTTGGTAAATTCATCTACAATTCAGCATATAAACAAGCATTTTATTTCTTTAAAAAAAAAAAGATATATCAGAGTAAATCTAGTCTGCAGACAGTATAAAAGATATTGGCCTGACAATGACGGTATCATATAATGATAAACGATATCATATGTGAAGGTGTCATTGTACTGGAAATTAAATATGTCACAAAGTAGGTCACTGATACTTTACAGAGAAACAAGTGATGTTGCATTAATCTAGAAGCTGAAACAGGTTTGAAGTATCAGAAACGGGTCACAGAAAAATTATGATTACTAAAAACTTGGATGTCTTTTTACCTCAAGTTCTTTCTCATTGACACAAGGTGCAGTTTCTCCATTCACGTATGCAGCAGATGACTGAAAGGACACAGAGTCTGATTTATATAGTTATAGTTTGTAGTTCACTTCTAAATGTACAAATTCAAACCAAGTTTAGAGCAGATTGTTTATCAGGCTGGTTTTTATGTACCAGTTGATGGTGTCAGTGTGCTTCAGGTCATTTTGAAAAGAACTGACAATACTGAAAATGCTTTCAGTGCATTCTTGCCAACAATAGGTGCAACACACACTGCTTGACAGTGAGCAGTGGTGTGTTGTTGCTGCTAAAAGCTCAACATTGTATAATAAAAAAAGGATTGTGACAGAGATAGAGAGGCAAAGGGTGATGCTGTTGGGGCTAACAACATACCTCAGAGACCAGACCGTTCAGCTGCTGGGAAATTTGTCGCAGGCTCTCTGTGGAAGACAGCGGTCTGAAGGACAGAGACAAAAAACATTACAGTTTGCTTTACTGCTGCACATACAATTTATTGATAATAACCTAAAATTAAGCCCAGACAGTCTTAATAGGTTTTCCACTCCAGTATACCATAAACAAAGTTGTGCTTCATACACAAAACAGTGAAATTTAAAAGCAAAATACTTTAAAAAAATATAGAGCCGGATTCTGTGTCTTCAATAAAGCTTGAATTAAACTGAATAGTAGTATCACCTTGAGGCCAAGTGAAAGATATCCTATTAAATTTTTTGATATATGGTAGAAAAGGTGGTTATCAAAAATAGGACATTGTGATAATGCATGGATAGGCAAAAAGTACAACAAAGCAACAAATATCAAAACAATTTCATAAATCCTTGACACATACTGCTTGCTTTTGCTCTTTAACCCTCAGCTGCTATAGATAAAATACAGAATCTGTCAAAAAAGATAAATGTTTTAGTAAGAAGTAAAATAACAAACCTATTTTGCTCTTTTAAACTCTCATTGCCATTGGTATCAGAGCAGTCCTGTATAAAAAATGAGAAAAGTTAAGAGTACAATCAATGCAGAGTAAAAGATGTTTGTTAGTACACGCGATTAAAAAAGACATCACAAACACCGTATTTCTGTATAAAATACAACAAAACCCATCCCTATAGAATGCTCACACTCCCTACCAAGAATACAAAGGTTTATACTCATAATGTCGACTTATTAGATAGATGGATTCATATTAACAGAGATAAAACATGTTTTAAAAAGCAGAGACAAACAGGGAGACACACCTGCAGCTCAGTGTTGTGACTGACAAACTCAGAGTTAGTAGCAGTGTTAGCACTAGCGGGGTTAGACACAGGTGAGCTGCGGCCAGGCTCGCTGTGCGGCTCCTCCTGTAGCTGCGGAACAGAAGACCCCAGAGCCTCCATGTCAGCCAAGGCCTGAGGTAACACATACACAAAAATGCACACACAGTTTTAATGCAGTTATCAGCAACATAAAGACCATAGTAAATCTGCAAACAATTTTTGCATAAATGTTATTTAAAATGAGTGGTAAAATAAATGTAGTTTCCAGCTTATGTCTAGATATTTATGTAACAGCAACTGTAACAACTGCAATATGATAGTTGTTCGAGTGGTGTCCCAATATGTTGCAGAAGCTTAACAAGTTTAGAATACACTCCAGCTTTAATGAGCTGAGGAAGATGTGAAGAAAATGCTTAAAATAATCAAAGTAACTTTTTGCAATGCAGATAACTAAAACTAAAAAAAGCAGTAAACAAAAGGAACCAGCTGAAAAATAAGCACACATATTCTTGTATTTCCTGAATGCCTGCATGAGGTCTTTAGCAACACACAACACAGGTATGCAACCATTATGACTATGCAAATTCCAAGCATTCATAATGAACATGACACAGGCATCTCGGAGGGGGGGGGAGAAAAAAAATCACATGGAGTATGCAGTGCTTGTGACATAATAATTTTTAAAGTTTCTTGAAATCGGTTTAAAATTTTGCAATTAAATTCTTCACAAGCTTTTTGGTATATGTAAAGGAAAGGAAAGTGTTTGATAAATGGATGTAGGAAAATGGAAACAGCACAATAATGGAAATAACTATTTCCATTTACAGCAAGGCTGAAAAGACTGAAAAGGTTTTTAGCACTGCAGAAGAAAAGGGAGAGAAGCTCACCTGACAGTTGCCATTAGGGGAGAAGACTACTCCATTGCTTTGACTAAGTGCTTTCAGAATACTGTCAAACTACAGCAAAAAGAAACAGAGACTAAGAGAGAGAAGTAACAGGGCAGGGAGCAATTTACCTAATGAAAGAGTGGTAAACAAATGCACAAAGAAGCAGCTACTACAAGAACGAGGTCTAAAAGTGAGTGTGCAGAAAAGATGAGGGTAAAAAAAAAAAGAACTACAGGAAATAAACCCTGACCAAACTGTCATTAGCACGTTCATAATCACAATGATTAAATTAAATAAACAAGCTAAATGAAATCAAAGCTGAAGTAGTTAACCTTTTCCCTTGAAGAGCTAAGGTATTATTTTACATGACTTGGATCTACATAACTGTATATATTTTTTTTATTTAACCAGATACCTAGTATGAAACAAATAATGAAAATTAAACCTGAAAACAACTCAAACGTACCACTTGAACTCAATATTAGGGCTGCACGATTATATCAGGAAAGCCTACGATGTGCGATAACAGTGCTTAATATTACGATGACAATATGACTTGCAATAAATTAACAAAAATGTAAGTATGTAGTGTTGATGTCTTTCTGTTCCGCGTTCAGAGCAAAAAAAAACAACAACTAATACATCACTTACATTACAACAAAGTCTTATTTTAAAAAGTGCTACTAGACACAGCTGCTGTATTAGCAGTGAAACAACAAACTGCATGCAATAAAGTTTTTTAATGACTTTAAAATATTGCTTCCATAAAACATTTTCTCATTCTCTAAACACTGAAAAACACCCTTAATATATTTTTATATAAATAACAACACCTGAAAATAAGTTAAAGAACTTTAAATAAAAGTTAACCTAAATCCAACTGCAAATTCTCTTATTGCAGTTGTCCAACATTTTCTCCACTAAGTGGTTATGATTTGATGTGATCTATTGGTTTATCAGACTGAGCCAACCATTTACAAGCAGTTTTTTGCGATATGCCTATTGCACAGGCTGTTATGGTGACAACGATAAATTTTACTGCGATATATTGTGCAGCCCTTCTCAAAATTCCCAAATGCTACTATAGTGAGGTAGAATAGGTCCTTTAAACAATAAAGCAAAATAAGTCACTAATAGTACTGGCTGAAGAAAATAATGAAAAAAGTATGCAACAGGAGGCTATACAGAAATAAAAATTGGGAGAGAAAAGTTTCAAGTTTGCAGCAAAGAGACAGAAAGTGCAGCAAATGTAGTGTCAGTGTCCTACAAATGTCTTTTTCAGGTGATAAAACCAATAGTGTAATGCTCCAGTTTATTTCTGTTGCGGACTGAAGTCACAATAACTGTAGCAGTGAGAAGCACAGCAACAGCTGTCAAAAGAATGGGTCTAAATTCAGGTCAAATGTCATCAAGCACAACCAAGTTAAGTGCATGTGCTTCAACAGTAGTACACATTGGTGCCTCAGTTCACTTATTCTTGATATTGATGTTACAGATGTGACAAGTAATTAAAAAAGTAAATAAGAAAGCCAATGTGCTTATGTTATTTGACTTTGTTACTGGCAGCTCATTTTTTCTGCACATTTTATGCCATTAATTTTCTAAAAAAAAAAAAACCAAGAAAATCAAAAATAAATCACTGGTCTTGTTAACAGTATGTTAAATTCATTATGACTGAAGAGTTAAAAAAAGCAATGGTTAGAGCTGTCACCTCACAATAAGAAGGCTGAAGGATTACCTCCAAGCCTGCAGCCTTTTTGGGTGGAGTTTGTATGTTCACCCTGTGCACAAGTGCATGTTAGGGTAATTGGCAACGCTAAATTCCCCCTAGCTGTAGGTGAGACTCTCAATGTTTGTTTGTCTCTGTGTGTCCCTGTGATGGACTTGTGACATGTCCAGGATGTACCCCGCCTCTCTCACAATGACCTCTGGAGAGAGGCACCAGCTCCCTGTGACCCGGCAAGAAAAAGGGTGTAAAGAAAATGGATCAATGTCTGGTTGGATGGTAAATTATGCTCAAAAGAATCCACTTTTTCTACAAACTCTTAGTAGCACAAAAGAAACTGTCCAATATAAATCAGTAGAGAGAAGAAACTATGACTCATCATTTGTAAGAATGTGTATACTTCTTTTCATTTGAATAATTACAGTAAGAAATCTTAAGATGCAAATGATTATACAAAGCCTTTTTCAGGTGAGGAAAAAAACATGACTATGTATTTATACATACTTTATACTTGTGCATTAGGAGACTACTTCAGCTTTAACTTCACATTGTGACACTAAAAAGTTCGTCATTGTGATGAAAAGGCACACATGTGTTTAGTTTTTGGTGCAAAAAATTGGATTAATCAAGAAAATAACAAAACATTGTAACTTGATAAAACAAACCATAAAGTAATAATGATGATGTTGTGTTTCTTTAATCAAGTATAGCCCCCCAATTCCTAAATTGTTTTATTTTTTTTTTATTTTATTGAGCAAGAATGCAGACACACAGATGTCTTAGACCACCAAGGCCAAATAACTGAAGTGTGTATGGATGACTTACATTATCTGGGGAATCTCTGTCTGTTGAAGGTGCATCCGGTTGGCTCAGTTCCTTCACTTTCCTCTTCTTCTTGGATCCTGCTCCACTTCCTCCTCCACCCTTTTCTCCTCCTATAGAAGCAGGGGAGCTCTTCTGCTGAAACTCCTTCAGCTGAACAACAGACAAAATGAAGAGGAAACAAAGTGGCTATTGAATGTTTGATTAGGGAAAAAAAAATATAGTGTACATTTTCCTTTCATTGATATATTTTCCTAGTGTTTTGTGTCACTGAAGGTACACAATATGTGTAGTTTTTTTTTTAGAATAATGTCAGAGTTTTAAAAAATGGCAGATGTTTATAAATTATTTGATAAGTAAAAAATACAAATATGGTTTAAAAGCCTCAAATTGTAACTAAAGTGTTGCAAATGCATTGGATTGTGAGAGTGATTTGTGAAGGCCAAAACAAAGATCCAGGTTACTGTGTCGGCTCTAACCAAACTTCTCCTTTCCAAGTCCACAAACATTGTACCTTTTCAAATATATGGTATTACTTGCAGACTCACAAACAAGGCGGCTTCTGAGAATTTATTAAGATTAAACTATTTTTTTGTTGCTCATTCCATTGCTACCAACATTCCTCCAAAATAGTTCTCTACAGTCAACTACAAGATCTATTTAGAACAAGTTTCTAATGTTGCATTTAGTCTGAAATAAAGACATGTACTGCTCCTTTTTTCTAAAAGTTTTCTATAATTTAAAGAATTAGCCTAAATCAAACAGCTAATCAGAAAACCCCAATGACTGACTGCTTCAACTCATTTGTTTATTGGATTGTTGTTCTGAAATAAAACAAATGTGAAGAAAAGCAGAATGACCTAAAACATAGTGGAACATTTTTTAACAGCCTGTTTGATTTACTTAAATTTGCTTTCAAGGAGACAAACTTTCTTTGAATCTTTGGTCAATGGGATCCAGGTTTTCTGAAGCTCTCTGAGATGTTTGGCTTAAACGTAGACTTTTCTTGCTTGTTTTCTGCTCAGGCCTTGTACCTGATGATGTGGAAAGTGGACAAATGAAGAACAAAGGAAATACCAGGCCTCCAAACTATGAACAGCAGCCGAACAGTTTATGAAAGTAAGAATTATAAAGAAAACGGGGAAGGAATTGGTAAGTTGTTAGCTTTGCCTAAACACAAACCTGTTGTAAGCATTTTAAGCTTCAAAGATTAATAGACAACAGGTAAGCAAATAAGTCAATAAATAAATGTATAAGTTAGGGTTATTAAAAAAAAAGCAACCACTGTCCAAGGAAACATAAAAAACAGCAACAAGCCTTAAGAAAAATTGCTCAAGATCACTTTAATAGATTACAGCGAGATCCGGCTCCTTTAAAACAGACTAGGAAGCAAAAACACTCGTGAATTGTATACAGGACTGAAAGTATAAACTACACGTAACGGTGTAAAAACATGTATAAGCTTATGGGGCCTACCTACGACAGCTGTTAAGGGGGACTAGAGGAATACTGAAGCAAAAGAAATTGACAGAGCATAAATACTGCTTTATCCGCAGAGAAACATCCAGATCACTTATATACGACATTTTTTGGAGCACAGCGGAATGCCGAGGAAATTCCTGAAGTTTACACATGATAAGGCCATAATCCCGACAAGCCTAAAATAAAATACATCTAGCAAAAGGCACCAGGCAGGGCAGAGAAGAGGGGTGTCAGCTGTCAAAACAGTCCCCGTCATTCCATCCTCCTAATTGTGCTACATTGCTAATTAGACTGTAATGTGCCTTTTGTTTCTTTATTTATTTTTTTTAGTACAAATATTATTTGTAAGACATGCTCAAAAGTTGATGAAGGGTTGCGAACAAGTCGAAAAGCTGTCTGGTTTCCTTGTGGCAATCTTTCCAATCACACGTAGCCAACTATTCATTAGCAGGTAAGCTAATAGAGGCCCACGGGAAGCACCGGTCTTTCCTGCGCGATAAGACCACGCAGGAGCACGAGAGGCGGGGACAAGCTAGAGCGCAGAGGTCGGACGACGTGTAATGACAACACCCCTGCTAAGTCAAGAACTATTTACCGATTCAACAACAACGAATACGGGTAAAATAGACTCACACGTTAGCCATGGCACATACGTACTCTGTGTCATTTAGTCAAGTCAAATGTAAAATACTTTACCTTTTTCTTAGCTGCAGCGAGTTTAATTTGCCTACTCTGGTCGGCCATCCTGCTGCTGCTGCTCTGTGGTCAACCCGACCGAACCACGTCATCAGTGTGGTGCTAATACACTTCCAGTCTGAAGAGGGCGCTAATACCATAAAAAGTGTTTTTGAAGAGCACCCCCTCCAAAAAGTAAATAAGTAAAAAATAAAATAAAATAAGATAAAATTAAATTAAATTAAATTAAAAAATCAATGTCTGACATGTAAGTTTACAAAAAAAAAACCAACAACTTAACAATGAAATTTAGATATATTTATTCTATTATTTGTAATAACTAATCAGAACTGTGTTATTTACTGAGAACTGACTTAAATTTTTTAAACACATTAATTTTTCTAAAAACTAGTTTAAAGCAAAATATTAAACGATAGCAAAGTATATAAAGGTTTAGAACAGGGTTATACAATACATGTTCTGGGTGGAAAAAACAACAGAGAAACAGTATTCATGCTTTTTAGGCTTCAAGGTTTTTGCAACTTTCACGTTATTGTGGCTCATTAACAGCTAAATCATATCTGTATCCTTGTGACTTCAATTAAAACATAAAGATTGTTAGAAATGTGGATTATGTTGAAGATAAAATTTTAGTTCTAAAACAACTTATTTAAAAATAATTGCTGCTTATAAGAGAAGAGTGAAACATTTAAACTTTTTTATGCTTAGTCTAACAGAGACTGCAATGGGTTGGGTATTATAAGAAAATCATCTCAATATGAGAGTAAGCTCTGGTTTTAACTGTGACGTATAAACTACAACAGCTGACAGTAAGGAAATATCATTCCTGCATTTAATTGGTTTCACTTCCGCCAGCATTTAAACAGCAAGAATGTGCAAGAATGTGAACATAAATGTGCAAAATTCACATAATGTGATAGCTACTAAAAGAGCTTCAAATTGTGCTGACAACAGGACCATAAAGACCATAAGCTTACTGTAGTATAGTATATTGTTTCCCAGAAAGTTAAAAAGATCAAAACTTTTTTCATAAATGTAAAATAACTGTCTGTCTGTCTGTCTGTCTGTCTGTCTGTCTGTCTGTCTGTCTGTCTGTCTGTCCGTCCGTCCGTCCGTCCGTCCGTCCGTCCGTCCGTCCGTCTGTCTGTCTGTAGTATATTAGTACAAGAAACTTACTTGAACAAATCTCTAAATATTATATTATTCTGGATGAAAAATTTTCAGAAGTTGAAATTCTATTAATTTATCCTTACATCCATCTATCCTTTACCATTTTGTCCACTTTTTCCTTTCCAGTTCATTGGGGTCACTGCTACCTATGTCCAGAAATTGATACTGAAATGTCAGATTATTAGCAATAATGTTTGTGTCAACATTTGTTAAAATATATCGCATAACAAATAAAGTAACTTCTTAAGCTTAATTTTACAAATGCATAGGAAGTGATGAAAAATGCATGTGGTAATTTAACCATTAAAAAGTTAAAACATTAATATTTGTCAGCTAATTTTAAGTGATTTCTTGTAGGATTAGAACCAAGACTGGCGTTGGCAAATGAAGTTCTTGGCTTTTTAGTTATATTTACGGACATGCACAACCAAATACATAATTTCCTAAAAACATTTTAGTTCCTTTTTCTAGAGCTTTCCAGAAACATCCCCAAGTTTTCCCCACACAAATGTATGATTTCAAGAAAGTTCTAGAGTGTAGTTTTCATTTAAGAGGAGGGAAAATATTTGATCACATAATTGCATTTTATAAAAATGGAGTACTTTACAACTTTACAGTGTATTTTGCTTTAAGAATATTTCTACAAGAAAAAAAAAATCAAAGTTACTTGTATAATCTAGTTCTTTACTCAGACTGCCCTGCTACAGCCCTAAAACAGGCCTATATATAGTACAATGTGGATACAAATATAAGAAAGAATGTATTTTGAATGTTGATCACTAGAAAAATGTAATGGCTGACGAGTGTTTGTTGTGAAATATCTCAATTGTTAAATGGTATTAGTACATTTAACGCACATTTTGACTTATTCAGAAATGGAGCTGTATATTCTCTGATGAAATGTCCTTGCAATTTATTTATTCTGATGTAACATTTGTGATGTTTTGTCACAACTGGGTTTGGGTATTTATGTCTCATTAAGCAACTCGTTATTAATATATACATAATACTTTTACAATATCTACATACATTCAATATAATAAAATTACAGATTGACAGATGTCTTATAATTTTGGTAATGTAAGAGAGAATGAAAAAAATACATCAAGAACTTCAAACTGTGATAATGAAAAAGCCAATCTTCGCTCTTTTAGAGTGACGTGTCTTTGCACCAACAGCATTCCTGGGACTCATTGACAGGCAGCCAATCAACATCCGGCACCGTAGACCCAAGATAATGACGTCGTTTCAAACTGATGTGTACAAATCAGCAGCGGCCAGCGTACTGCAGGTAACCAATCAGAGCGTTCCAACAAGCAGCTCCTCAGCCAATCGGATGCCTCCACGACTGGGAAGCCATCACGGCTTATATATGGGGACAGGACGATTCATTTAACATCATTTCACACAGGCACGAATACAGAGAAGATAGAAGAAAAAGCACAACTACTTAGGGGAAAATTGTTCCTTTTGACACACTGCAAAGGCTATTTATTCACCGGAAATACTTCACTAAGGTATGTATACTAAATGCAAATGTATATGCTAGCAGCATTCATTGTGTTTATAACCTGTCTGTGTAAGTTGTAGCACGTTGAATCAAGCTAACACTGCATTCACGTTTCAGCTGTTATAAGTAATTAATGCATGTGCTAGAATCATATTGGACAATTATTCGTAATGAAGTAGATATAACATGCTAGCGAAAGTTACATTTTAGCATTTTTTTTGTCACAAAACCTTGTTTTCAAGTATTAACTTAATACTAGATAATAACAAAAATCATTAATAATATAGAACAATTTATAACCAATTTTCTCCGGATAATGGAATCGCCAGTTAAATGTTTTAGTACACTGTTTGTGATTGTGGCCACGTTTCCTGTCTACGATGAGTCGACCTATTGTAACACGACCTATTGTAAGCTGCATACATTCGGCTAATTTCCACGTCTTTTTTTGTAGGTTTTCTCGTATTTGGAAGAAATAAAGCAAATATGAAGCTGTTGTGGGTAGTCATGCTTGTGGTGGGCACCGCGTATGCCGATGACGAGGATAAGAAGGAGAGCGTGGGAACTGTGATAGGAATTGACTTGGGGACCACCTACTCATGGTAAAGCATAAACTGCAGTTTTTCTAATCTGAAGGAAATTTTAAACTTATTTGTCTTTGAGATGACATACTATTTAAAAAATGTATTTCAATTGATCTGATGTGTTTCCTTTTTAGTGTTGGAGTCTTCAAGAACGGCCGTGTGGAGATCATCGCCAATGACCAGGGTAACCGCATCACTCCTTCATATGTGGCTTTCACCAGTGAGGGTGAGCGTCTGATTGGTGATGCTGCTAAGAATCAGTTGACCTCTAACCCCGAGAACACAGTCTTTGATGCCAAAAGGCTGATTGGCCGAACCTGGGGTGACTCCTCTGTTCAGCAGGACATAAAGTATCTGCCCTTCAAGGTGGGTTTCTACTCTTCAGTTGTTACATTGTCAACATGGTAATATAATTTTTTTGATCTTTTTTTTAAGATTTTCTTTTCAAATCTCCTTTCAGGTTCTTGAGAAGAAAAGCAAGCCCCATATTCAGGTTGATATTGGTGGTGGCCAGATGAAAACCTTTGCTCCTGAAGAGATCTCTGCTATGGTTCTGACCAAGATGAAGGAGACTGCTGAGGCTTACCTGGGCAAGAAGGTATAAAACCTACAAATGACATGCATATCAAAGAATATATTTGTTACAAATGTGAAACTCAAAACTTCTATATTTCTTTCTAGATTACAAATGCTGTGGTCACCGTTCCTGCTTACTTTAACGATGCTCAGCGCCAGGCCACCAAGGATGCTGGAACCATTGCTGGCTTGAACGTCATGAGAATCATCAATGAGCCGTAAGTATCAAATAATCATGCTTAGTCATGTGAAATAAGGAGAATTCTCTTTAAAATTCATTCTCATTTGTGTTTAATTTTAGAACTGCTGCTGCCATTGCTTACGGCCTGGACAAGAGGGACGGCGAGAAGAATATTCTCGTGTTCGATTTGGGTGGCGGCACCTTCGACGTTTCCCTCTTGACCATCGACAATGGCGTGTTTGAAGTGGTGGCTACCAATGGCGACACCCATCTGGGAGGTGAAGATTTCGACCAGCGCGTCATGGATCATTTCATCAAGCTGTACAAAAAGAAGACTGGTAAAGATGTGCGCAAAGACAACCGTGCCGTGCAGAAGCTGCGTCGTGAGGTGGAGAAGGCCAAGAGGGCTCTGTCTGCCCAGCACCAGGCTCGCATTGAGATTGAGTCTTTCTTTGAGGGAGAAGACTTCTCTGAGACCCTGACCCGTGCCAAGTTTGAAGAGCTGAACATGGTAAATATCAGCTGTAGTTTATAATAACCTGTCTTGTTTATTTTAAACTGTTTTGCAAGCATCTTGATTCACTTTTTTTTTAAATTTTATTTTTCCTTTAATCCAGGATCTGTTCCGTAACACCATGAAGCCTGTACAGAAGGTGCTGGAAGATTCCGACCTGAAGAAGTCTGACATTGATGAGATCGTTCTGGTTGGAGGCTCCACTCGTATTCCTAAAATCCAGCAGCTGGTGAAGGAGTTCTTCAATGGCAAGGAACCCTCCAGGGGCATCAACCCTGATGAGGCTGTGGCTTACGGTGCTGCTGTGCAGGCTGGAGTGCTTTCTGGAGAGGAAGACACGGGTAAGTCCTCGCACTATTGCAGCATTAGTTACACTTCAGCTTGAAAGTAGTATATTAATGACCGTGTCCTACAGGAGATGTGGTTCTGTTGGATGTCTGCCCACTGACTCTTGGTATCGAGACCGTTGGAGGAGTAATGACCAAACTGATTCCCAGGAACACTGTGGTGCCAACAAAGAAATCTCAGATCTTCTCTACAGCCTCAGATAACCAGCCAACTGTTACCATTAAAGTTTATGAAGGTAAGAATTAGACAGAAGTTGCCACTCATGAGGAAAATTTTTCCCTGTGTAAATTTAAATTAAGATGTTGTACAAGTCTAACTATCAACTCTTGTTGTAGGTGAGCGTCCTCTGACTAAGGACAACCATCTGCTGGGTACCTTCGACCTGACTGGGATCCCCCCTGCCCCTCGTGGTGTTCCGCAGATCGAAGTCACCTTCGAGATTGATGTAAACGGTATTTTGCGCGTCACCGCTGAGGACAAGGGCACCGGCAACAAGAACAAGATCACCATCACAAATGACCAGAACCGCCTGACGCCGGAGGACATCGAGCGCATGGTGAACGACGCAGAGCGCTTCGCCGACGAAGACAAAAAGCTGAAGGAGAGAATCGATGCTCGCAACGAGTTGGAGAGCTACGCCTACTCTCTGAAGAACCAGGTCAGCGACAAGGAGAAGCTTGGTGGCAAACTGTCCGACGAAGACAAAGAGGCCATTGAGAAGGCGGTAGAGGAGAAGATCGAGTGGATGGAGTCTCATCAAGACGCTGATCTGGAAGACTTCCAGGCCAAGAAGAAAGAGCTGGAGGAGGTGGTTCAGCCCATTATTAGCAAGCTGTATGGTAGTGCAGGTGGACCTCCACCTGAGGGTGCTGATGGTGAACAAGAAAAGGATGAGTTGTAGGCAGGTTTGAAGTCTGCAGTTGCCCCTTGCCCTTTTTAAAGTGGGATCTCATGTACATAATGAACTGATGGGACTCAATATTGAGAGGACAGGTTGGGCAGGGGGTGATAACATGCAACCATACTGAATTTCATCAAAGACTTAAAAAAAATAAACTTCAGTGTGGCAAGTGTTCTCTTCGCTTCGATGCGGAGATTCGTCAGCCCAGATGAGGCTTGTTGCTGCTGTTCTCAGGCAGTCCTGATGGGGTTGTGTTCGGGGGGGGGGGGACTTCAGGGGTGGGTGGGCAGGATTCATTCAGTAGGGTGTCTGTGGTACTAAAGGCTTTGTTCACAGGCAAGGTAAAATTATTTATTGTGTCAAATCCTTGTACTTCTGTTAAGACACTGAAATAAATGTTTGATACAAACTGTTACTTGGTCTCCTGTTGCATTAATTTAGTTCACACATTTTTGGTAAAACGCAATGAATGCATTTGTCACTGCTTCAGAATGAAACATTTCAGTCTTTAAGAGTAAAAAATAACTTTTTAAACATTTTATTAACTTTTCATTTCACAACAGTTACAATACAGTCATTATGTATGACACCCTGTGTGTCCATCCCTCCAAACACAAAGGCAAGATTTATTGTTTCTATGGAGGATGAGCTGCTTGCCTGCTTTCCATCTCCAATGCCCTCACTCAGCTGCCACGGCACCAAACACATGGAGTGGTCCAGACGGTTTGGTGGCATATCGCCTTTAAATTTCAGTAGGGTCCATCTGTTTTTATCTGTATGTAGAATAAAAAAAAAAAAACTTGAAAAAAATGCTACTGGATGGTGGTGGCTGTATAAATGTTAAATGTATACTCTGTACCTGTGTTAAATTTGTACATGGAGTTGATGGCACCATCTGCAGTCATTCCTCCAAACATGTACAGATTTGAGCCTAAAACCACAGCTGAATGGGCTGCTACTCCTGGTGGTACATCTCCTCTAGTTTGTATTTTCTCCCACTTCATGTTCCCTTCAAACACAGATTTATGTATATTTTTAGACAATTTTCTTAAGACTCACAGAACCTCATTTTGATAGTTTAGAAGGATTTACTTGAGTCTAGAGAGTACATATCATTGTGGAACTTATTTCCAGCCATGCCTCCATGAATGTAAATCTTGGAGCCAACTGCAGCAACAACGTGGCCGTGTCTGGCTGCCGGCTGCCTGCCTTGTGTTTCTGGCTGGGACCAAGTGGAAGATACTGAAACACAATTACAGCACATACAGAATATTACTCATGCGTTAAACAATTTTTAGGAATAAGAAAGTGATATTAAAATTAAAAATTAATTATTTTATTAGGCAGCTCACATCCATTATACATGTGTAAAATGACTAGCATGGTAATTTATGTGAGAGCACATGTACATAATGTGCAGGAGTAAAACTATAATGGAATACACTCTCAGAGCTCTAATCCAAGGACCTTGTTACAAAGTGTTCTGTTTTCTACTGAGTTACACTTTGAAGTTTAGAGCCGTTCTGCAAATAATTAGGCACTTAAACATTAGCTATTGATGAAAATAGAGAAGTAAGTTGGTCTGTTTTTGTGTGTGCAACAAAATTAAAATCATGGCTTGTGGATAATCAGTTATGTAGACAGTGAATATGGGATTCTTATATTCATTCTAGATTATTAATGCGTTGTTTGTATTGTAATGATTTGTTATTGCTGTCAGAGCCAGATTAACACTTTGCTGTACCCTGTGTGACGGCCTCTTTGTTTTGGTAGGGCCTGTCTGTGGTTTTTTTCTGTCTACAGGTTCTGGTTAGGAGTGGCAATCAGCCTGACTGGG
>JAUBOC010000037.1:13040830-13050941 GCA_032275365.1 Anablepsoides cearensis | reverse complement strand
TCAACTTCAAGTCTTTCTGCAGTAGATTCCAGGCTGAGGGAGCAGCAAAGTGGAAGGATCTTTTGCCATAATCAGTGATGGAGAGCTGTAGCATGCTTTGTTGTAATGATAATTTTAAAACCAGCAACATTATACAAGATTGGTTTTGGAAAATTGCATGTCTGGATACTTATGAACCTCACTGTCGGACCGGAAAGTACGTTTTCTGAAGAACCGGAGCGATTACAGAGACGACGTTTCAGCTGGTAAGATCATCCACACACAAACTGATCATAATAAGTTACAAATCTTAACACATAGACCGAACAACGTGAGTTGCTTTTCAGCTTACCTGGGCAGGTGACAACGGCGTTTGATCTAAAAAGGACTGAAATGAGAAGCTGTTAGTAGACGCGAAAGCTCGGTGTCGTTTCCTTGGCTGCACTGAGAAGTAGTATTGGGAGCTCAGCAGACATGGTTTTCACCGTGTATTTGCTAGTTTTTGCTGCCGATAACCTGAAGGAGTGGCGGGGCAGGGCGGGAGGTGGGGGAGGTGTGCTCTGTGATGAGGAAGCACAGCCCAAAAGGTGGTTCTAGTCCCAACAGATCGTTTTTGCTCCCCTGCCTGGCTGCCTCAGGACACTACAGGATTTCTCAAACATGCATTAAGTCAAAGAAAGACTCTGAGGATGTTTTGATAAGAGGAGAACATTATAACATGATATAAAGCTCAAAAAAGTTGCTTTTCATAATATTGCCCCTGTAATTTATTTGCTAGTGATTGAAAGTCAAGAAAGGAATTATCTAATTAAGACACTGTTAAGTTTCAAACTGTTGTGCAGTGCCGAACAGTGAGTCCCTATGAGTCTTATAAATGGTTTAATAACTGGAGCTGACTGATAAGAAAAGTGGAGGAGGGCTAAACAAACTTCAATTTTTCACATCCAAAAAAAATGTAGTAGCATTATTACTAAAAGCTGGACTAACATAAATATGAGAAAAAAGTAATTTAAAATAAAAAATGTTCTGGAGGCATCATGACGAGCAAGGCTAAAGGGAAACATTTACAGCACTTGTATAAATGTGTTGTTGCTGGACAATTTATCTGATGCAGGAATCCTTTTGTTCAGTCGCATCGTTTGTTTGGTTCACTAAGAGAGAAACACACCTGTATGACCTTGTGGCTATCAGCCGTATGGTGATGCATTTGTCCCTTTTTCTTTACTTCATCATAAGAAACATGAACGAAATATTAGGAGAAATATGAATGTTGTCTGTGCTGATCCTTGAGCTGTTTTAGATTTATTATTTAAACCTTTTTCTTGTTTACAGATTTAGGATGTTATCTGCGTCGATCTAAAGTTCATGATTTTAGTGCTGACTTGTTTGGTTTCAGGCGCTGTGTTGGACGGGATTCAGAATGTTATGGCCTAATTGTGCTGGCACATGAACAAGAGCAAACTGCACAGGGTAAAGAGCAGAAAGTCAATGTAGTAAATATTAAGGTCTTTACTGATACTCTGCCAACTATCCGACAAGAATAAACAATGTGGGAGTGCAGAACAAAACTCATCAATTAAATATTACATGAATTAACAGAGTAATTAACAAAGCATTACATGATCTCTTCACTAAAACCTTAGATTTAACACATCTGCTTTTGTTTGAGACCTTTTGTTGTTCAGTATTGTTTATTATTATTCTCCCCCCTTCTAGTAACAATACGGTGCTACTCTTTCACTGAAGGCAACTTTTTTCTTGACCTTCTTTCACCTTAACCAGCTTGATATTTTAAACTCTCTGCAGCTCTAAATCCTTCCATGCACATCAGCTTCACAGCCATCTCTGCTACCCTGGGGTGCAGTCAGTGCATTTCTGAAGAGCCAGAAAATTTGACTTGGAAAATGTGAGTTTGGATCTATGCAAGTTATCCAAGTCTGGTCCTTCTACTTATATAGTTACAAATTATACATTTTCCATTTGTATTTTTTTTTACTGAACTTTAAATTTAATACGTTGTTAAAGCTCCTAACTAAACTTTACCTTTAAAATATTTTGTAATATTAATATTGGTATCTCAGGTGCCAGGTGTGATCCTATAAGCAGGGAGACTTGCAGGATAATTTGCATTTTTTTTAATAAAAAGGACAATCATTAAAACATCTATTTTAAATATGATCTGTTCTATATATTTTTTAAAGAAGGCCATTTCTAGGGAAATTTATCTATTTTTTTACATAATGTTACATATGTTTGTCATTCAGAATCAGGAAGTCAATTAAAAATGTTTTTTAAATGATGACTTTAAGAAACATTTACTTATTAAACAGCCAAGGAACCGAACAGAACATGAACCAATCAGCAAAGCTTTAGTTTTGTCAGATTGTTTCTGGGGTAAATGTTGTATAAATGTTGTATATTTTCAGCTTGTGTGAGGTTATGTTTAATCCTTAGAGGTAAAGTGTTGATTTTTTTTCCATGTTTCATGATAAAGCAGTCGATGGTTTTTGGACTGAACAACAATCCCATTATAAGATCAGCCGTCTGTGCTGCTTATATTTGTTGCCTTTTAATCTTTGTGCAAAATGAGTTTTTCAACAGTTTTTTTATGAGCTGATGCACTTAAAATGTTTTTTATTTTATTTTATAAAATTAGTAATAAAAAGGTAATACCACTCTAATACCCTCAGGTTTCTAATTTACATGAATTATACAAGAGAAAAAAACTGACCTTCTTTCTGCAATATTTAATATTTTTCTTTAAATAGCTTTTCTCCTGTTGTTTTTTTTCAGTCTACACTGATCATTTTTCATTTGGTACACCCATATAAAATTGTTGGTACCCCTCGTTTAATGAAAGAAAAATCCACAATATTCACAGAAATAACTAGAATCTGACAAAAGTAATAATAAATAAAAAATTTTATGAAAATGAGCAAATGAAAGTCAGACATTGATTTTCAACCATGCTTCAACAGAATTAAAGAAGAAATAATATCTCATGAAAATGGCCTGGGCAGTAATGGTACCCTGAACATTTTTTGTTGCACAACCTTTTGAGGCAATCACTGCAGTCAAACCATTCCTGTAACTGTTAATGAGACTTCTGCACCTCTGCAGGTATTTTGATCCACTCCTCATGAGCAAACTGCTCCAATTGTCTCAGGTTTGAAGAGAGCTTTTTCCATATAGCATGTTTCAGCTCCTTCCATAATGCTCAACAGGATTTAGGTCAGGGCTCATAGAAGGTCACTTCAGGCTAAAAACACT
Source organism: Anablepsoides cearensis (assembly GCA_032275365.1). Taxonomy (NCBI): domain Eukaryota; kingdom Metazoa; phylum Chordata; class Actinopteri; order Cyprinodontiformes; family Rivulidae; genus Anablepsoides; species Anablepsoides cearensis. The sequence goes on along the minus strand of JAUBOC010000037.1, from coordinate 13,047,692 downwards.
TCAGGTGTTTTTAGCTTTGTTTTGGGTCATTATCCTGTTGCAGACACATGAGCTGCGACTGAGACCAAACTTTCTGACACTGGGCAGCACATTTCTCTCTAGAAGTCCTTGATAGACTTGGGATTTCATTACACCCTGCACAGATTCAAGACACTCTGTGTCAGATGCAGCAACGCAGCCCCAGTACATAACAGAGCCTCCTCCATGTTTCACAGTAGGACAGTGTTCTTTTCATCAGATGCTTCATTTTTCTGTCTGTGAACATAGAGCTGATGTGTCTTGCCAAAGTTCAATTTTTGTCTCATCATCTCAATATTCTCCCAGAATCTTTGTGGCTTGTCAACATGTAGTTTGGCAAATTCCAGTCTGGCTTTTTTATGATTTGGTGTCCTCCTTGGTCGTCTCCCATTAAGTCCACATTGGCTCAAACAACAATGGATGGTGCAATTTGGCTCTTTTGTTACCATTTGTATTAACGTTTTTTTTGATTTATGATCAATTTTCCTTCTGCGGTCATGTCCAGGTAGGCTGGCTACAGTCCCGTGGATTTTAAATTTCAGAATAATATGTGCAGCTGTAGTTACAGGAACATAAGCTGCTTGGAGATGATCTTATAACCTTTACCTTTAACATGCTTGTCTATAATTTTCTTTCTAATCTCCTGAGACAACTTTTTCCTTCTCTTCCTCTGGTCCATGTTGAGTGTGGTCCACACCATGTCACCAAACAGCACAGTGAGTATCTGCAGCCATATATACAGGCCCACTGACTGATTACAAGATTGTAGACACCTGTGATAATTAGTGGACACACCTTTGATTTAACACATTATGTTCAGGGGTACCATCATTTCTGTCTGAGTTTTATTTATTTTTTATTCTGTTCAAGCATGGTTAAAAAGCAAGGTCTGACTTTTATTTGTTCATGTTCATAGAATTTTTATTTATTATTACTTTTGTCAGATTCAAGTAATTTCTGTGACTATTGTGGGTTTTTCTTTCATTAAACGAGGGGTACCAACACATTTGTCCGTGTGTAGGTCTAGTACAAATGAGTTTGTTCATAACTACTGTTTTATGAGGCACGATCAGACCACAAAGATATGTCGAAGTGTTTTCACTTCTTTGTTCCTTCAATGCTATCAGAACCATGCCAAGTTTAGTGTGGGAACGACAAACATCACTTGTACCCAAGCTGTGAAGTGCCAGCAGCATTATCACACTGTAGGTCTCCTTCGTTTTAGTTTCAGACTGGGCTCTTATGAGCAGGATTAATTTAGAGTAGCACAAAGCCAATGTTAGCTGTGGCCATGTCAACATGACTAATACGTTTCTAGAGTTGTCAGCGGCACTGTGAGGAAAGGAAGGAACAAGAAAAAACCAGCGCAAACAGAATGAGAGAGCAGGAGAGAATAAGACAAATGATGGGCAGTAGTCAAATACTGAGTAAATACAGTGACTGTATTTGTGAGGACACTCGTTAAAATGTTTAACTCTTGCTGCAATCAATATTACATTCTTATGTAATCATTTGTAGAACATAAGAGTGTATAGCACAGCTCTGAATATTAGTTTCTCTAAACCTCAAAAAAGGGGATAGAATAGAGGGGGAGTGAAAACATTACTTTTATTTTAGCCTGCTTTTATTTGAGACATTGTGTAATTTCCACAAATCTTCTCATCCACTGGATGGTTGTTATATCTGTGGAGGAGATGCCGGGGAAACAAAAAGCCCTCAGAGGTATGCCATCTTGTGGGCAGAGCCCTCTCTTCATAGTCTTCCCTGAAGTCTCCTCACAGCAGGACGTGATCAGATTATCTCACTAGGAAGCATCTAAGAGATATCCTTCTTTTGATGCAGAGGAGTAGCAGTTCTCATCCTGTCTCAAAGGGTCAGCTCAGACACCTTTTCATAGTAGTCTTTTCCTGCCTCTTGTATCGACAGCTTGTTCCTTGATCACTATCGAAAGATGAAAGCCATAGTTATTTACACTGGGGAAAAACACAGAGATAAACTCCTCCTTCAAGTAACAAGTAGTGATTTTCATTTTTGCACACCTGGTGTAATGCATTTTTCTTTATTTTTGCTTTAACTATCATATTTGAATGTCTAATCAGCATCTTTACACTTAACCTTCTAACAGAATTTTAAAGTTGTTCAGTTTATGTTGGTCACAACAAAGTTATAAAATCTGATTAATAAAGGGACTTCCTGCTATATGGTCTCACAAATATACTAAAACATGACACATAAATAAACACAATATAATCAATAGCTGCTTGGGGCTGTTTGACCTTTTTTTTGGTTTGGTTTGCGCGTGGGCAGAACTTTCATCAGTGTTGCCTTATGTTTGATTTGCTGCCAGATCTATGTTATCAAGCTCAATATTTTATAAACATCAGTTGACATGGTATACAGTTTTACCAATTTCTAAAATGGAAGTAAAATATAGTGATGATCCTGAAAGCAGTCTTTGCTTTCAAATCCAATTCATCAGACAGAATAAACTAATAAACATTTTGGAAACTATTGTTATTGCAGGATGAGTGGTTAGAGCAGTTGTCTTCTGATAGTCTGAGGTTTGATTCTACCAGTTTTGTGTCACATGTTGAAGTGTCCCTGTTCACGTCACTGAACCCCTATGGCCTTCAGTGTACCCCATTGGTGTTTGAATTTGATCACTGATAAAAATGAGGGTGTTGATGGCTAAACAAGGGCAAAAATTGTGTTTCAAACCACTTTGAGTAGCCTGCTAAGGTACTGTATTACTTAAGCAAAAACTATTAAAATGTAAATGGACTGTCCATTTATTTTTTTATAGTTTTTCTTTCAAGTTTGATAAGAAAATTTACTTTAGTCCTGTGCCAAATATAAATCTACTAGCAAAAGTTTATCTCATCATCATAATTTATTTATATAGCACAATAAAAACCAAAGTGCTGTACAGGAACATAAAACAATGAACAAAGTACAATAACAAAATAAACAATAAAATAAAACAAAGGATGGCCTAATGATCTTTCTCTGCAGACTCAAATGCCTGTTTAAAAAGATGAGTTTTTAACAGAGAATTAAACTCATTTAGAGACCCAGCAGACCTCACAAACAGAGCCTTGGACCTGCAGCTGTAAAGGCTCTGTCTCCCCTGGTCACAAGCCGAGACCTGGGAACAACTAAAAGCTTTTGATTTACAGATCTTAGAGCTCTATTTTGAATGTGAGGCTGTACAAGCTCAGTAAGATAATGAGGTGCCAAACCATTTAGACGTTTAAAAACTATAAACAAAATCTTAAAACAATTCTAAAAGAAACTGGCAACCAGTGAAAAGAACACAATATTGGAGTGATGTGTTCATGACGTCTTGTTCCTGTTAAAAAACGCTGAATTCTAAACCAGCTGTAGACGACGAACCAAAGACTGATCAATTCTACAATAAAGGGAGTTGCAGTAGTCCAGTCTAGAAGTGATGAAAGCATTAATAACCCTCACAAGGTCATTATGAGGAATATAATCCTTGACTTTACTTATAAGTCTCAGATGATAAAAGCTAGGCTGGACTACTACACTGACCTGTTCATTAAATTTACAATCAGTGTCCAAAATCAATAAAATTCAGTCTGCTGCCTCTCTGTGCTGTTGACCTTCAACATATGAAGTGCCTTATCTCAGCTTTGCTCTTCACAAAATTAATTTGGTCCTTTTTTGAGTCTTTCTCTAAACCAGTTTTGCACATCATTCAAATCAGAAAAGATGCACCACTGTTGAAATGATTATATTTAATTTTGTGGTTTTCAGAAACATAGCCCTGCAGTTGGCTAACCTGAGACTTCTTTCTTGTGGTCCGACTTGTTTACAACATTATAGATTTATGAGCGAGGAAAGCAAAATTTCTGCTTCAGATGTTTTCAAACCCTATTTTGAGACGTAACTAAACGAGAAGTGAGTTTAAAAATGGTTCAGTGCAACATCTTGGTCTTTGCAAGTGTTCGAAACAACTATTATCCTGAATGTGTCCATGCAGACTTGTCTTATCTGACTTTAAACACATTTAAATACCGGTCACCCGTTAATAACCTGTCTTCTCTCATTTTTATAGGTCAGCTCAAGCTGTCAATCTTCAGAAAGCATGAAACCCTTGTTGTCAGTGGTGAGTCGTGTTTAAGGCCGCTCATATGAGGAGACACGATTGTTGTTTATTTGAATAGAATCACTGTATACTCTGTGCCTATTTATCACTAAACTGTTTTAAATAAATGTGATAAATATAAATGTAATGTCAGTGTGGCTTTATTTGTTTTGGAAGCCTGATTTGCAGGTTATAAATATTGATTGGCACACTGCAGATCTCTAATCAAACCACAACAGGCAACCATTAATGATGAAAAACCTTGTTTGGTGGTTGCATTGATCCAACAAAAGTGGCTGTTTATTTTAGTTTCCCAGCAACCATCGTGTTTTTGTTTTGGATTCTCAATCCAGCCTCTCAGCATCTTTTATGCTCTTGTTATTTCTCTGTGAAAAGCCCATTACTCCCTAAATTCCCACCTATTTCACTTCATGAATGTTTAATCGTGTAAAACACTGCAACAAAACGTAGCATCTCAATGATTGTAAAGTAGGGTAAATACTCATAAAACGAATAAAAACCAAAAACACATAAAACATTTATGATGTCAGTAAGATAACTGACAAGTGGAGCTAAACTGAACCCAAAACCTGCTTTTATATTGAAGTAAGTTTGTGTTGTTTAGTTTCTCATCAGAACTTTATCAAATATAAATAAATCTGATCGAGGGCTTCACAATTCAGTCAATCACATTCAAGTCTCCTACAAGAAATTAGCTTTTTTGCAGTAAAGACATAATTCTTGGTCTGTTTGTGTGTTTCTCACCCAATCTTCCCAGTTTTTTATTTCCTTCAAATTTTAGATACAGCTAGAAAAACCAGTATCCTCGCCACATTCTATGTTAAACTAATTTCCTGTGTGAAATGAATTCTTTTTATTGTTTCAACTCACAACTCTTGTTAGGACCTCCTTTCCTATCAGTCACCCAGATGCAACAACTTGTTAAAATCAGCAAACTTTATTTTTTACTATAAACTAAAGAAAAAATGAAAAAAATTTTTATACAATAATTACCCCCCATGATTGTAATTTGTTCTATTTAAAGTAAAACAAAAACTATGAAAAAAAAAACCAATCAACTGTTTAACATGTTTTCAATCATATAAGTGATTTATTTGTTTTCCAAAAATAAAACTGATGAATAGAACCTGTCCAAAACTAGGTAATATACCTTCCTATTTAATTAATTACCTACCTACTTGATAGATAATATGCATGTAATGTATATTATCATTGTTGTTTATTTATTCAGTTTTGGAGGTAAGAGACATTCTGAACGAGTGCCAGAAGTCATGTGACTCCTATGTTAAGGTATGTGTTTCTGTATATACAATATATACAATAAATTACTGGCTTTGTAAGAAAGTACTTTGTCTTTTAATTTAGTTTTCTTTTTTTTTTCAGGTTGGCATGTTTCCTGATTCTGATCCTGCAGGAAGACAGAAGACTCGAATGGTTCCTGACTGTCGCAACCCTGTCTTCTTGCAAACCTTTTACTTGTAAGTATTCAGTTTGCAGAACAAATTGTTTATTTAAAAAAATATGTTGTTTTACAAGTTTTGTTTAATGCAATAAAAAGATGTTTGTATGTACAGTAAAATACCAACATCATCAGAAAAAATGTTAAAATTAAAACAGACTAAATATTTTTGAGTTTTGGACTTTCCAAGCTTCTTTTTAATAACAAATATATTGTTGTTCTGCAACAACAGGAACAAAATCATATTTTTTGCACTAAAAGGGATTTTTGTGCATCCTGCGGTGATTCACTCGTGAGCCAAAAGTAAACTATTGGCAACACCTCAATCAATACTCCAAATTAATCTCTTCTTTGTCAAAACTGCAGATCTCAGAACTCAACAGAAACTTTGCTTGTTTCTGAGCAGAAGAAAGACTCAAAATTACATTTTTTTTTACCACAGCTGCTGTTCTGCATCAGATACAGACAGATCTGCTTTCAGTTTTGTCTTTATTCACTTCTATATCTCTTGACCTCAGAAATCCACTTTATGCTGTATTTGAACAAATCTTCTCTTTCTTGTTGGCAGTGCAGTCAGTGAAGGGGACCTTCAGAGGAGACTCCTCTTTACAGTGTGGAACTCTGACTCTACAACAAGGTACCTGCTGAGAAATCTGAAGATGGTGATTAGTGTTGATGATAATAGAACTGACACAGAATAATTAACATGTTGCACTTTGTTTGAGCAAGTCAGATTTAGTATCTGATTGTTTTACAGTTGCAGCAGAATAAGAACACCACGTGTGCACAAACATAACGCTTCCTGTTGGGTTAACTTAATGCCTTTTTCTTTCCCAACAGCTGCATGCAGTGTGTGTTTGTATCTGTCTCTGAGTCTGGCAGAGTGAGTGTGTTGTTTGCTCTCCTGCTTCAGCAGACTTCAGCTGAAACAGGGTCATTGGCTGTTTGGTCGAATGAATCACACATGATTCTGAGCTAAACGGTATTGAGAGGGGTGGGGAGGAAAAAAGCATCACTGTGCACAGGGAACACAGAAAAATGCGATTTTGAGCATTTTTTTATTGGTAAAAACTTTTTCTATCAAATGTAATTACCCATTTTATTCCTTTTTTTATATGAAACATTTCTGCCTGGAGTTAAATAAAATAAAATACATATATGGGGATAATCTTAAACCTGTGTAGGGCTTTTGGGCATATTAAAATATGATAAAAGTTATGAATCCTTAAAATTCTGTCAAATTACCTCGGAGCACC
>JAUBOC010000037.1:13024585-13040730 GCA_032275365.1 Anablepsoides cearensis | reverse complement strand
GTGCCTGGGTTGGCCTGTGGGGAGAAATCTGTTGAAATCAAAAGTTTACTAAGATCCAGTTCTTAGGGGATTTTAATGCAGACGCTGTTACAAAAATAATAAAACTCCCAATCTCTCGCAGGTAGTCCCTACACCTGCATTTGCTTTAGGATCAGGGAGTCTTTAGGACAGTTTTTGGAACAAAGAATAATTACATAGTTTTCATTTTGGTGCAAATTAAGCATGATTCATGCCAGATGTTTTCATGGTATTATTTTTGTAAAATCATGTTGCAGCAAAATTTATATTAAAGATTGCATCCTGAGCAGCACATTGGCGACAGTAGAAAGGAAAAACTCACTTTTAACCAGAAGAAACCTCCAGCAGATCTAGGCTTAGAACAAGCGGCCATCTGCCTCGACCAGCTGGGTTTAAGGGGACAGGAAGGACATACAGACAAACGCTGAAGGACTGGTCCAGGTGTTTTTTCCTCTGGAAGAGAGACAAAGCAAAACATGTAGATAGAAATAATTACAACAAAAACATGCAGAGGAGAGAGACCAACAACAGGAACAGAGTGAGGAAATGTGGTCAGTTTGTCCTCCAGCAGTGTAGGCCGATAGCAGCAGAACTAAGGAATAACTCAAGAAACCTAAGCCTAACTATAGGATTTATCAAACAGGAAAGTCTTAAATCTAATCTTAAATGTAGAGAGGGTGTCAGCCTCACGGGCAGAAACTGGAAATTGGTTCCACAAGAGTGAAGCTTAATAACTGAAAGCTCTGCCGCCAATTCTCAGTTACAGTGTAAAGAACCTGAGAAAATAAAGTTGTTGTACACATTGTTTTATTATTTGTTCATATACTTCAACATGGAGCCATTTTAATGTTCCGTTGTGGATTTTCAAGATGATATTTACTTCACAGTTAAACCAGAGCAGAATCTGTTCATTTTAGCTGAGCAGCAATCATCTGACTAACTTCATCAACAGCTGCATTTTCAGCACCTCCTTTTAAAACGCCACAAGATTAACATGTTGAGTTCATGCTTACGTGCACTAGGATAAATATCAAAGAACTAGCTTGGGTCATATCTGAAACAGAAAGTCATGTTTCCCCTTTGTGCTTTCTTGTGTACAAACAAGGCTGCAGACAAACATGACCAGCGTGGAATTATTACCAACAAACCTAACTTCTGCGCTCTCTGCGGGGCTGATCTTTAGCCCCACAGCACCTGTGTTCATCTCAGAAGCAATAACAAGATCCTGCTGAAATGTCATGCAATGTGCTTATTCATCACGCCCTGCTGTTGTGCTGCTGCTGTCGGGGAAGTTGTCTGAGGGACTGCCTCTTCAGCAAATCCTCTTAAACACCACTGAACATTTGCCAAAGTGCTGCTGCAACAAAGCTCAACCGATCTTTTCACGACTACTTCAACGTTTGTCATGTAAAGACAAAATAACACCGAAATTATCTGATTTTCCCCTACGCAACTTTTAAAAATAAAATTTACAGATTTTTTGTGTCTAAATAAAGAAAAAAAGTGGATTCTTATTAACTATGCAATGAAGAAGTGAGTAAAAGTGGTGCAGTGTGGTTTTAAATATGTATACTTGTGTTATGAATTTATGGACAAGACACTGGTTGTTGTTCAATGGGATTATAATTTGTACAGACTTGCTCTGTAGCTTAACCTGGACTAAAATCTACTATTGATGCCATTTTGTGGAAAAAAAGATTTCTTTATTAGTCATTATTTTCATATCATATTTTTAAAATAAAACAAAAATATGAAACTATTGAAAGCATATTTAACTATAGTGTTACTGTTTTAATGTGATGATTTTTTTCCCCTCCAGTTGTTTGGTACTTTTTCTTTTACTGAATGCAGAAAAGCTGCAGGTCAGATGTTCATTTATCCTGACGTCCAGTTTTGTCATCAGAACAGCATCAGCAGCTGCACGGCTTGTTTCCAGCTGTGAGCTTGTCCAGATCTATTTTTCTCATGTGTGCAAAACTGAACGTGCACTCTGCAACAACACAGCCACACAAACTGTCCTAACTGAAGAATTATCTAGAATCAAATCTATAGTTCATTTTGTCTTTTAATATGGGTAATTGTCTTGCAAACATAGATAAACAACTCAAACCTGTTTTATTTATATTTAGCAGAGTTGTATTTATGGCATCACTATGTTGTGAAATTATATTTGAATTATTTTTAATAAAGCATATGGTATGATGAAACTGTTAAAGCAAAATGCAAAAAGTATTTTTTTGGTTCACTTCACACTACAGGAAAAATATAAAAAATATTAACTGTTGCACTTGAATTAGATTAGATGAGACCTGAGTTTTGCTTTGGGGTATTAATTGATTTTCCTTTTACTGATTTATTTTCTGTTTGCCTGTCAACCTCAACAGAGTGAGTACGCTGCTTGGTTGCATGAGCTTTGGCGTGCGCTCCCTTATGGAGGCAGAAAAGGTAAGTTAGAACACAGAGAAATCTCTGGTCTAAAGATAGTCTGTGCTCTTTTCAGCTGTCTGTGTGTATGTGTGTCTCAGCCATCAGACCATGATTTTAAGAGTTTAATTCAGTGTAAATGAATTCCAGTGACCTTAATAGTTTGGATGAAACACTTTCAGGTTACCAGTGTCACAGGACTGCAGTGTTGCCTCCAGATAAAGGAACGGGAACACAGTTTGAGTCACTGAGTCTCTCTGCTGAAAGGTTTTAGGAAACACACAAACACAAATTTTATACTTACAAATTAGGCATTTCAGAGCACAATTGTTGTCATTCACTGAGTTTGAGTTAACATATTCCAACCAAAGTCCATGTATTTCAGTTGGTATTCTACACGCTTTTGTATTTTTAGTATTTTCACAAATTTTTTAAATTTAACTTTTTAAGTTTAATTTTATCTGTATTTAATTTAGTTGATAAACTTGGTTCCATTTAAAAGAAATAGGAAATAAAACTAGATGCACCTCGTCATCAACTGAGTTTCCTTTGTAGTTAATTTACAGACTATATAAAAAAGAAAATGTGAATAGAAACAATAAAGCAGTATTTTTTGTTTAAAACAGAACACTGCTTATTATGGAGATGATAATAAAATTTGCACATTGTGTCGCAAAGACACAACTTATTAACTGTTTGTGGTCTAAACCAGCACTCAGTAAAGTTGGACAATTGACATCTTTCTAGATATAAATTATTACAGAATAAATTTCTCCATCTCCTATCTGGAAATGCAGATCACCATTTTGGATTTAACACAGCAGGAGGTGATGTTTCACCTGTTTTACATAAAACAACCTTATATTAGATCAAATCACTTGCAATGATCCAATAAGAATTCTGCTATGTTGCAGAAGGTCATCTGCACTGTTTTTCATTCTCTGTTCATTCTTCCTGCCTATCACCAGTTTTGTTAATTTCAACACAATATTATTTGAGGGGTTTTATTAAACCTACAAGTGCATGACCTCAGCATCATGTTAAACTATGAGACTCAGACTATGATGCAAAGTCTATTTTTTATTTTTGATATATACAGCATTTTCATAACAATTGGGAGGTGACATAGTTACTTGGTTGTGGTAAAGAGTTGAACTATGCATTTAGAAAATACACAATACTCCCCCTTTAAGGTTGACATGAAGGCTGAAATCCAAGAATAGAAATGTAATTGTGCAGGAAAAAAACAAACAGGAATGACCTGTACTTTCAAGCAACAGGATTAGTTGACTGTTCCTTCTAATCTTATCAATTATAAAGCGTGGCACCAACTAACAGAAAAATATAACATCATTCGTACAGTCACACATCTTCATCCATTGAACTAAACCTAAAGGTTAAAAGGAACTAAAGCGTTTCAGATTTTAATCACTTTTTGATTGCTTGCCAGACACATAAGGAAACAACATACAATAAAACACAGTAATTGGTTCACTTGCTGTTCTATTTAAAGTTGATGTTAGGTGGATAATTTTACTTGTGCTTGACTCTTCTGTGTGTCTCAGCCCTGGTCCTCAGGTTAAACTGCCCTGCAGGTTTTAGATCTTTCCCTGCTTTAACACACCTGGTTTAAATTGATGGGCGATTAAAAGAATTTCACCAAACCTGATAACAAGCTGTTGACGTTATTACCTCTGATTCTGGTATTAAAGCAGGAACACATGAAGGATAGTGGATAGACCAGGATTATCCAACGCTGCTGTTTAAATACCAAAAATGATTTTCTTACCTTTTTCATTTTGCTGTTTGGATGTTTTGTTTTCAGTTTGTCTGTATACTGCAGATGTTCATGCTTTCTTCATGCTCCATGTTCAAACTAAATATTCCAGTCTCTTAGTTAGTGCATGTACATATTTGACCTGTAATGTTTCAGGATCAGGGTGTTGTTTTGTGATTTATTTTGCATGTGTCATTTGGTATTTATTTCACCTTACAGTGAGCAGGTTCCTTGTTTGCCTCTCAGCTGTGCAGGCCTTTTTCAGTGGTATTTACATGACCTCCTCATGCCTGGGTGGGTTTTGTTTTGGCACTCAGGATTCCTCACACAGTTCTAAAATGTGTGTTCGATTAAAGGGTGATTCTTTATTGACTTTAGGAGTGGTTTTGAGTCTCTGTGATAGACCGGAGACAGCTGGACCTCTTCATCACTCTAAGGCAATAAAAAAACAATTTCACAAACTGTTGAAACTTTCCTAATATAGTTTGTAATCATTGATATTATTATTATTATGTGCTGTTTATTTTCCACATTTGCATGGAAATTAAACATCAAAACAATTTATATTTCATTTAGACTTAGTGTTTGCTTCCTCTAACATTTATCTCAATAAATATTTAATTGGCTTAATATGCTAATAAGAAAGATTTAGCTTTGAGTCACAGGGCGTACTGTCACCACATCCGTTTTTCTCCTCTGTTGTTTCATTCATCAGCTGTCCCTGCAAGTCAGTCCCAGTTTGTTTGCCTTTTCTGTCTTGTTTTATTTTAGAACTATGTTGGGTTTCTGTGTGTTGGCCATTGTTTTGGTAATTGCTGTCACATCTTATCATTTGTTTTTGCTCTTATGTCATGTGGTGCTTTTACTTCTTTGTGCTCTTTATGCTTCAATCTTTCCCCCTTTTTCCACATGGGCAGGGTCATATTGAACGATGGCTCAAATCCCTCCCTGTTTTTCAGGACATATGCCCTCCCCTCCCCCCGTCTTCTAAATAAGTTCTCTGCCTATCCTCCCCCTTGTCTTACAGCTTGCAGAAATCTGTCCACTTGGATAAGATGCTTTTTAAACAGAGATTATTGCCATTATCCTCAGCACCGCATAATATAATGTGAAAAAGAAGTCGAAGGCGTGCTCATATGTGTTACAGCAATTTTATGAAAGCAAAATGTAATATTTTTGTCAAGCTATTGTTCGTAATACTGTGTCCATCAGGATTATAAATCAGGGCCAATCTGCCACAGGCTGCATGGTGTCATTTACACGCAGAATTCTAAAAGAAATACCATAGATGTACACTCACACTCACTTCATCCAGTTTATAACACAGAAGTGCAGATGTTTGGGCTTCAAATGAGGCAATGAGCTAAAACATTGTGACTAAGTGTGTGTGTTTGTGTGTGTATGTGTGTATTTGCAGCCCTGAAGGAGCAGACAAACAAACAAACTCATTTTCTCTGTTCGTAAGCTTCTGTCTGTCCCACATATTTGTACAGTCACCAAGATGATTCATTTCAAATTTAGTCCTCATTATGCTGAATCTTTTAGCTCACAATGATTATTTATACGCATATGTTCATAATACACATAATCACACATGTGCGTGTTTTTTTGTGTGTGTTTGCATTTTAGGAGGTTCAGGGATGGTACTTTCTACTTGAGGCGGAGCTGGGGAGAAGGAAGCATCTAAAAGTGCCCACAGACCACAGTCACATCAACACTGGTAGGTTAACCTTATTATATATCAGAACAGTGATGAGTTAGGCTCAGAGTCAGTTTTTATGAAGCAATAATGACTAAAATGTATTCTGGATCTGTCATAATGTGTCACCTTAAGCCGCTGATTAACACCTGATGCCTGGTTCACACGACAGGACAATTGTCCTGATTTTTTTGAAAATCAGCTGAGAATTTTAAAATCAGACATTTAGCATCAACCCAGTTGAACCAAACTAAGCAAACTGACCTGAAGTTGCTTTTAGGGTTAGTGATCCAAAGAAAATGCACTCTCTAGACGTTACATACACGTTAGTAAAAAAGTAAGAACAGAGTGAAACCCTTGTTTTGCTGAATCAGGTGTTGGACAGACAGGAGGTTGAAGGACAAATGGTTATTTTTAGTGATGTTCACTGGTAAAATAATTGACAGTTTCCTTTAATGTTTGGCTGAATCACTGGTTAAACAGGTTCATGAGAGAGGTTGGTGTAAATACTGGTGGTATTTAGCATTGTGATATTATGTTCCTCCCAAAATCTCTTGTATAACTTTACTAACAGTTCATTAACTTTACCCATGCCCTCTTTATCTCACCAAGAGTCACCACCAAGTGTCCTTTAAGAACATAACCTTCATGAATTTCAGGCTCTGCTGTAAAAAGTCCAGCACATTCTGACCAGGAGGGAAGAATATTTTAAGAGTAAAAGAAACAAAGTTAGCAAAGTAGATGTTGAATGGAGAAGTTGGCTTAAGGCAGAATAGTTGTTTGTTATAAAGGTTGAGGTCAAAGTAAGCAAACATACATCATTGCTCCCTGCCAAAAACTACTGCCCAAAATGTGAAGAAAATCACTTTTGCTTTTTTATTCAGCACAGTTCTGTTCTTTCACAGTTTTCAAAAGTTACCTTCAAATTTGTTGTCTTCATTGCATTTAGATTTGCTGTAGACCTAGCTTGCTTTTTTTCAGTCCTGAATTATTTATGGGACTAAATATGAAAGTTACAACAACAACAGACCAAAACCTATGAAGTAGTAAAACTGTATAAAGTGGGGAACATAGACCAGATGGAAATGCTGGTTTATTGTCCAACAATTCTGGCAGAAAAGCCATATTGGAATAAACATAACTGATGAAAACAGCTTGTATATGTTAAATACATGCCACAAATACAGTGTACGCTCATGTTTGTGCGCACTTGGCTCCCTGCTGTATGTTTTTTTTTTTTTTATCAGTCTTCAGACTAGGAGGCGGGCCTGACGGGGGGAAGCGAGGGATTAAGAGAGGGAAAGAGAAAAGGATTAGGCGAGCGAATGAGAGAAAAACTGAGAGAGCGGAGAGGAGGGAGGGGTCTGGATGTAACCCTGACGCGTCACAGTTGCCAGAAAGAGAGATTGAGACGGAGCTCTCCTCGACCATTCACTGCTGGCTGGAGTGGATCTCCCCTTTACACACAGACACATCTCACACACACACCACACACACACACCACACAGACACATCTGATTGGACACTTTTACATCTTCTCATTATCTTTGATGGCTCCTTCTTTTCCTACTGATGATTCTGTTCAGTTGTAGTTGGAGGTACTGATGTGTGTGATGGAGTTATGCTTGACTGTCAGCCATAAGGGCAGCCTAGACTAGGTGAGTACCATGCTTGTGTTCTTGACTTTTCTTGCCTCACATGGGTTTGTTTTAGAATTTGTGGAGGTATTTCAAATCAGCAAATCTGCAACGTGGACTGTTTATAAAGCTGCTCTTTAAATGTGTTCTCGGTTCTTTCACATCTGATTGCATTGCCCCTTCTGTGTGTTTTTGTTTTTGTTAGTATTCCTTTCTTCTAGTTTTTATAAAGCTGTGAACATGTTGTTTATCTCTCAGTTCTTACCTACTTCTCTCCTCTCTGGCTAAATTGGACACAATTATTTTCAGTGATAGACCCCCGAAGGGGCTTATCTTACTCACTGAGTGGATTATTGATTCCCGCGCATCACTTTGACCCTATGACACAAAACTAGTCCCACACGCTCTTTCTTTAACTCCCCACAGCCCCAGGCCTCTCTTTTCTAAGTGACTCCTCTGTCCTTATTTACATACCTTTTGTTTTTTTTTATGAAAATGGCAGAGATCTCCTAAGAAGTAAACTAACCCATCCCAATTTATGCTGCTTGTCCGAACTAAGCTAATATTCCTCATGCAACTTTAAAATGAGTTTAATGCTTCTGTGGATGGAACTGGGACAGATGTATCAGACTGGACAAGATTTAGCCAGGAGGAAACAAACGGGTACACTGACTTTTACTTTAGGGTTACATGGGCAAATGATCCTTTTTACCTTTTAGATCTGACACGAGAACGTGTTCATGTCACAGAATTTCTGCCTGCTAGTCTTGAGAAAGATTTAAGTGAAGGTATTTGCAAGATGATTAACTTTAAAGCACGACAAGGACTGCAAAAGCTGCATTCTTTTATTGCGTGAATAAATGTATAATGTTTTCATCTTTCCCTGTGAGAATACTGCCCCACTACTGTCTCATCTGGTCTGTGCACATGTATGCATGCGTGTCAGTGGAGGATGCATACTCATGCATGCACTTGTGTGTTGCCAGCTGGCAGAATATAGGCCATGCAGGCGCTGCTGCAGAATGACATGCACTGACATAGAAATGACCCAAACCTCAGTCATTACAGCGGCGCTCAGTATGCTCACAAACGCTCACTGACGTCTCCTTTTGTTTTCAGTCCTTTTCTGTTTTATTCTTTTTCAGTGATGTATTTATGTTTTCTTTGTGAACATCCCGGAGTGTTTTCTCCGGCATGTTCTTTTCACACTCATTTCTATTTTTAATTCACTCGGCTTTATGTTTTCTCTATAATATCACTGTTTTTTATTCACAGTCAGATTCTCGTATTTATCTTCCTTGGCACTTTGACAAAATGAACTTTGTGATTTTTTGTGTAGTAACTGTAAGTAATGTGACCCTCCATCATGCCTACTGTCTTTATAGAGAATCAAATTAAAACCATTTACTAATATTTGTTGTATTTTATATTATGTTCTAAGGTCAAGGGAGGTCAATTGCTGCACTTCAATTCTCTAATTATATGAAAGTGTTCAGATTACAGTTGTTTATCTGATTGTATCCTTCTACAGTTAGTTACATTGTTTAATTTTATGGATACATTCTTTCAGTTTATTTGCAACTGGCTTGTGTTCTTGGAGTTAATTTTGTATTTCTCACTACATGAATACAACTGTGCTTAAGTATTTGATCTCTTTTTCAGTAAAGATCTTGAAATATCTAGCAGCAGAAATAAAGCTTTATTTAGGCTCAGTATGTTCTTTAACCCTTAAGATATATTCTGCTAATTATTATTTTTATTTCTAACTATATTAGTAATTAAACAACTGCAATAGCAGCAGCTATTGTTTAAAATTATGTTACTTTGACCCTGGAACCAGCAACTGTTTTTTCCTGTGCAGACATAGATTTGTTTCGCTTAAATTAGGAATGATTAATCAATAGTTATTAGTTTGCTTCTAAAACATGTTCCTGCTGATAACAGAAAGTTAGGTGGAAAAGCAAACTCATGAAACTATCCAGTTTTTAAAATGTTTTTTTTTTCTAAATATCAAACTCGCACTAATATTTGCGCTCAGGCAGTGCTGCAGAGTCATTAACTGAGTGTGTCTCTTGGTTTACTTCTTCTGTTTTGTACTATCCTCCTGGAGATTTTGGTAAAAACTTTTTATAGTCAATATTTTTCAGCAACTCATTAAGAAATTGAGAATTTAATCAGAACAATGTGCCAATGAAGTAAAGACTTAAATTTACCAAAGATCTTATCTGTGTATCTGAGTATTTCAGTGAAAAAATGTTAAAACAAGTTTTTAGAGAGTTGGTAGAAAATAAAATAAATAAAATACACGTCAGCAATAAAATTACAAACTAAGCATTACCCAGTATTTGTATATTTTTTTTACTGTACAATATGAAATTGCCATTTCACTCCATTTTAGTGCTTATGTCATTTATTTGTTTTGTAGGAAAAATGTACTCTGTTTATACTGTAGCTCTATATTTGCTCTATAACCCATATTTTACCTTTTTTAGTTCTGGTAATATGAAGTCACCACTTCTAACAAATTATCTGACCGTTAACATAAACAAAACAAACAAAATTGTATGTGTCACAGCCTCTTCTCTTTAATACAAATCCATTTAATTGCATGCAGTTTTAAACATAAACTCTTAAATTGGCAGTATGACTCATTAAAATGAGCACCTACAAAATAAATGAGGTTTGCAAGATCAGTTTAAAAGCTTTGACCTGCAGTTGAACCAAGTGACTCGGTTCATCTGCAGCAGCAGGGAAAACCTGAGGCTCTCAGATCAAAGCAGAAACTACTTTTCTTTCAAAAATAAATTCATAGAAAGTAAAAATGACCAATCGTGGGCATTTGTATGAACCATTTTCTTTAAAGCTACTCTAATTGTTGTGTATAAATTGCAAACCTTTATAAGAAAATAAAGCAAACTTTTTAAGTGCATTGCTGTAACTTAATAAAAGATGAGTGAAGGTGATTTGGCAGATCCTGTCGTCTACAAGCCTGGATGTTGATCCATGTAAAAGTGTTCACCAGAGAAGCGCTGTTTGTTACAGTGCGACCGGTTAATCCCTCTCTCAGAGATGTGTGCCAGGTCACAGCCTTGTCAGCGCCAGGTCAGACCTCTGGAAGCAGAATCATGTTTGACTACAGAGCTGGCGGCCCATCGACACATGATGCACCACTCATCTGACAGTGAGGAGAAAATTTGGGGGGCCGCGCACTATGATCAGTCGTGACATTATTTTGACCTGTTCAATACTGAGTAGTTGAATGTTTTTGCTGCCAAACGTCGCTGTTCACGAGCATGGACAGCTGTGGAGAGCTGTGAAGTCTCTCATCTTGTGACATTTGCAGTAGATTCCCATGGCCTTCTCAGTTGGGGTTTTTTGTAGAAGAGGTTTATTTTTCAGATCAGATCCCATTAAATTGGTATCTTGAACGGTTAAAAGCTGTGTGAACACCTTCGACTCTTTGTTGTGTTCCTTGAGCTCCTTTATGAGCAGTTTTTCTTAAACTCACCGCTGTCCGGCTGTTGCCATGTGAAAAGTATTGGTGTGCAAAAATGTTTTGTTGGCAGTTGTCAAAGTAACATCCCCCGTGAGTGCCAGGATACAGGTTTTCCCGAGACAACCATTCTTGTAACAAGACAACCAAAGCCACTTGCCTCAAGTAAAATCTGCTTACGTTGCTAAGTTTACAGGTTCTTTTAAAAGTAAACATACTTTGTTACACGAGCGATACAGAACATTTGATGGAAAATATGCCCAAAAAACAGCAATTCCCTGACAATCAAATAGTCATTTGTCACACTTCTCTTTACTTTCTCGTACCATTGTGACTTAAACATAAAGTCCTTTTGCACGGTTCAGGCTTTCTGCAGCGACAACAAAACCTATCTGCTGAGTGCTGACAGCTAATTACACTGTAGAGCTGTAATAAAATGGCTGCCATGTAAACTTTTCTAAACACGAGTTGAGTGACTGAAATAGAAAGGCTGGGCATGAAAGACAGCTAAACAACATTTTCTAAGCTAAGCGAGACGAAGCAAATTAATACTGATTTTCGAGCAACATTTCTGAAGCCTCTTTTTCGCCTAATTTATTGGTCAGCTCTTCAAATGCCGCTCTGCATGTAATGACATTATTTGCAGGAAGTCATGTAAAGTGTTTTTAGAAAATGTAAAATGTAAATTAAGAAATTAGTGAAAAGAGGAAAACAAACCAAAAATCAATGTGCTACTGTTTTTTCTTAATTTTTTTCTACTCAAAAAGGTGCAAAAAATAAATTTGTCTAAATAAACAATTCCTCACGCTGTAAAGCTTGTTTATTCATCACCGATTAGAGTGTTTATTTGCTGCTTTTATTTTTGGGCTTCTGTTTATTGTGCCCGTGGAGAAAAGTGACCTACAGTGACTTGTACGTGTTTTTCGACATGGGTAATGCCCTTCTTCTCAAAACGCTTAACATGTGAGTCTGTAAATGTGCTAAAGCCAAAATAGCAGAACACCCACTGGGGCTTGTGCTTCTAAAAGTGTGTCATCTGCATCATAAACACGTTTGTTTTACATTTTTAAACAGGCAATGGGGGACCCGGTCACACTGGACAACCATACATAAACACTGCCAAGCTTTTCCAGATGGCAAGCTGGGCCTTTAAATCAGCAGATTAGATTGAACACTATGTGATTAACTAGAATTGGAGGGGTTTTACATTAACATGGGGGAAGGGTTAGAGGTTTCCTTCTTTTTTTCACTTTATGTTTGTTAATATTGGCTGTGATGACTCAAAGGAGGTTGTGTGAGTTTGGAATCTTATAAGATAATGTGTTGGTGGGTTTATTTAGGTCTGACATGCCACTACGCATCTGATTCTTGTTCTGAAGGGCAACACTGACTCCAGGCTGACATCCACTTGATGTGACGCGAAGCATTTGACCCAGCGGTACACTTCGTTCTCCCGTGTGACGGATTCTTTGAAACGACCGATACAAAACACGTTCAAATAAAATTTAGAGGTCCATTTTTCATCTTTCAGATGAACTGTACAATTATTCATCTGTAACACATCTGCTTCTTACTAATCTGTCTGAAGGCAGCCTCGGCACTTTTTGGTTCATTAGATCCCAGCATCCTTTAGTTAGATGAATGCATTTTATGGATATCAAATTTGATTAATCGTGTCTTAGAATGTATTTTAGGTTCTTGTGGTGCAATAACACAAGTATAATTCGTTTTAAAAAACTGACCAGCATGCCTCTAAGGTTAAATGAGCTGGTAAGACAGATGTTGCTCAGCTCAGTCTGACTGAAGGTTTACTGTGCACTCTTTGACTCTGTGAACAGAAAACCACCTCCTCATGGCATAACCTTTAATGTGAAGTTGTTGGACACTAATATGTGTCAGTCTCTAAAGTGATGGACTATAATAATTAAGATGTCATGGACACAGACATAAAACCAATTAATTTACTTATTGAGAGAGTAGACAAAACTAAGCTGTTAGATCTAGAAAGATTTTTAAAAAACTAACAAAAGGAATCACATTTTGATCTCCACATACCCTTATTATTTTTCACAAATACAATATTCAAGTGGATTGAATTCATGTATTTCTTGAATATTTAAGGCACAACTACTCTAATCACATTTGAAGTATATTCAAATAGTTTTAACAATGTTCATGTTTGAAGACCGAGGGCAGAAACTTTCTACTCACTTCTTATGAGATGGTTCATTGTGGATTATCTAGTGTTTTGAAATCAATGTCTTGTTCCTTTTTGATCTTCAGCATTTTTACAGTTGTTTACTTTTTTATCCTGAATTCAAAAAGAGGATTTTTCTTGGATGGCTTGCTGCAGCACAAACTCAGTGAATCATCATTTATTCTATCAGTCAATTGATGAATTCACTGTAATTCCTTAAAAATCCAGATCCTTTAATTTGATATAGAAGCTCTTTTTTATGTTAGAATTTATAGGATTAACGCAAGAAACGTTTATCTCCAAAGTGACACGGGTGTTTATTAATAAAAACCCACAATAAAGCTCAAGATCTATGCTCAACAATACAAAGTACAGACTTACTGAGTTGTAGAAGCAAGAGCTGAGAAAATCTGCTTCAAATCTCACCAGATAGATGTTATATTAATGCATTCATACCTGCTAATAAAGCCAATTAAGACTATAAAGCCCATATATATCACACCAGGACTCCTGAACTGCCACTGTCAGGCCAGTGGGGAAGCAACAAAGGTCATGTTTGTGCAGGTTCTCTGCAGTAAAATAGTGGTAGAACCTATTTTAGCTCAGTAAAATTACTTATTTTATACATCTTTTGATTGAATCAGGTATAAATCACCTCTTGTTCATCAGTCTGTTTATTCTAAGTGCTGCTGAAGAGTGAAAAAATCAATGCCTCATACTCTTATACTTTGTAGTATATGTAGTTAGTGGTCTTATTGTACCACGTTTAAAATGTATTTAACCTTTGGATGGTAGTGTTCCTGTGACTCAGGCATAAACTAAAACCCATGCACCTTCAGTATGAAACTTTCCATTAACTCTGAATACATTTACTCAGAAGATGCTTGTGTTACAAAATGCACGCATGTCCCACTTCTGCGCTGGTGTTTGGGTGGCTTAAATGGATGCAAAAAAAAAAGAAAAACCTGTACTGCCTTGTACTGAATGAAGTAATTGTAGAAATTATAATCTATTTCTAGTGGGTTTGATACTTCATTAGTTACTTCATCAATTTCTTTAGATCTGTAAGACTACTTGATTGGTGCTGCTTTACTGTCATCAAAAACCTTTGAAAACCTACAATCTGTCACTATACAAATAACTCCAGCAAACTCATCAGACCTTTAACGTATTTCATGAGTGAAGTGGCAGAAACTCTTCAGACAGAGACACTTTTAAAAGCTCTTCAACCAAAGGAATGTTACTATAATTAAAAAAAAGTGGTGAGATTCTTGAGTTTGTATTAGTCAGTGATCTTTAAGACTTTGATGAAATATCCAGTACATAAAAATATTTTTTGTTTAAAACATCTCAGTTTACATCATGAAATTAAAACAATACAAAAGGTCAAATGATTTAGTGAAGCTCTTATTACACAGGTTGAACAAAAAGGCAGAATTGTAAAAATGTAAAACTATTCACATGAGAAATAAACTGTAGAAACTCACACGACGAAGCAGTTTTACTCAGACATTCAAAGCCTCTTTTATTTCATGAACATCTACATCAAAGGAAAATGTGACGTCATCTCATCATTTTGTTTCCTGCTGCACCGAGCATCAGTCATGCTGCATTATTAAGACCCCTGCTCGCCTGTTTGTGAGTGATTGTGTTCTTATCCAGGTTGTGGTTTTGTCTAGTAAATCAAACAGAAGTTGCACAGAACAAGGTTTGCTGTTTCGCTTGTAAAACAGACTACTACTGGTGTACTGTAGTATTCACAATGCCATCTTTGAAACAGACATTTTTTACTGAAGCATCTTACAGTCGGACAGATATTGTAGCCAAATAGAGCCACACTTGCTTCTCCTCATAAGTTTCATAACTTTTTTTTGTCATCTCAGCGTTAAGACAGATTATTAATGATCAAAACTCAATTATTTTTTTGTTTTTATATATTCTTAGTTTGTACTTTTTATTGTGATTAATATTAAACAGCGTATTTCCTTTTTGGATTTTACTTTACCATTCAAATCAGTTTAAAGCTTTTGTAAATTAAAGTTTGCACTTTACCACGGAGGTGAAGTGGAAGTCATCTCCTTCCTCGTGGCTTTTCCACTCTCTTTATTAAAGTGTTTATTTGTTGACAACAGCAGGTGAAAAAAGGGACTTAATGTTGAATGAATGAGCTGTAGGGATTTAACCAAAGTCAAGGACTTTTTTATGTCCTGTTGAGTCTGTTAGTGTCTGATTTAACATCAATAGGCTGTGGGTGTTTTCTGATTCTTTCTGTATTTGTTATTGTCTATTTTGTGATTCCCTTTATTTTTTAATTAATTTAACGCCCCTCTACAATTTTTTTTTCTAAACCACTGTATACTTTTCCCACTGTCCCACTGGTATTGTTCCTCCTTTTATCTCTTTTCTAATGTCAGTCATACTTGATGTTTTTCACTGCAAGCTGCTCCACATCTTTTACCCCACTGTTTGTGTCTTTCTCAGACAAAAGACTTCTCATCTGGGCTTGATGCCAACCAGGTTAGCCATTCTCTTTCTCTGCATCCCCAGGAGGTTTGAGATTAAAAAGAAACTGAATCTCTTTTTCATGGACCCTATGTCGAAAAGACAGTCGGCTGTCTGGAAAGTGGGGAGTGGTCACTGACTGTTTTTCTCCTTTCTTTTTTTTCTTAGCCTAACCAGATTTATTAGACGAAGTCAAGTTTTTGCAAATACTGAATTTGTAACTCTATTAATACAATAATGTGTTGATAATAGTTGTTTTTGATACATGAAGAGTAGATAGTCATTGAGATGTGGGAACAAAATAGCTAATTGATGTAATCTGGTAAACTGAAATGCAGTTTTATGGGGTAAAAATCCAGTAAACATACTTGACTTAATGACTGCAAACATTTATATAT
>JAUBOC010000037.1:13004710-13024241 GCA_032275365.1 Anablepsoides cearensis | reverse complement strand
ACAGTCTTCCACATGCTTTGCAAGTGGGAAAACCTGAAAAATCAACAGTGTATCAAATACTTGTTCTCCCCACTGTATGCCAGCAAGTATCCAGTATGTAAATGAGAGAAGTTATAGGTGTGACCACTTTTAACCTTAAAAAAATAAGATACAAATTAATTTATTTTGTATTATAAATATAAAAACATAAACAATCACAGTGCCCCATATTTTCTTGTAGTTTTCCCCTGAATAAACAGTAGCCACCTTTAGGCAGTCACGTTTAGCCAGTTTAAAGCTTGTTTCATATATTTTGCCCCCAATGATGATGTTATTTTTCTTGATAAGACAGTTTATTCATAATAGCCAATCTGTATTTTAATCCTTTTTCTAGATACGACTCTAATAAAAAAACACAACTATTTATTTAAAAGGAAGTGTAAAACTATGTATAAAACCTCTGCTTGTTTGTTCTTCAAAATGACATTTTCTAAACAAAATCTCAGAGGGATTTGATGAATATTTGTTCATAACTGTCTTTGACTTATGCTAGTGCTGGTGAGACCTAACATAGTTTAAAACGTTTTCAGGTTGGATTATTACTCTCCTGTGGCGATTGGACGCAAGCGTGTGACAGAAGAGAAGACAGAGGGATAAGAGGAAGGACAAAATGATTAGTAAAAAGGGACAGTTGTTGTTGGAGAGTGACTTTCAGATGGTTTTCTGAAAGTTTATGATCAGGGGAAAGGAGGACACTCACAGGAAAAAGATACAAATAAAGTGAGAGACGTACACAGAAGGAAGGAGAAACGGGGAGATTTGCATTGTAATCCAACGCTGAATGCTGCCTTTATGAGCGATAGTTAAAAGGACACCGAGGCATGAGTCTCTGTAACCATAGTAACTCCCCTGGAGCCCTGTGACGGACGGATAATGGAGTGAGAGAGGAGTTCCTTTTCTTCTCTCTACCCCTCCCTCCCATCTTCCCTCCCATCTTCCCTCCCTCCCACTTGTTCTCACTTTCATTTCTCTCTTTTGCAAGTTGTTGGATTCTCGCACCTTGCAGGATTTTTCTTTTTCCTTTCATACATCTGGTCTGGTCTTTTGACATTTTTTACGTTTTATTTTTACTTTATGCTCTGAAGTTTGAATATCAGCCCCACAAATGTTGCTCCAGACAACTGTTGCTACAACTGGTTGTTGTTGAGTCACTTTCATGGACTCTCAGAACTTGTTTGAGGATTGTGTGTTTTTTTTTTCTTGTGCAAAACCCTTTTGCATTGACACAAAGAAAAAATGTGCTCCAAAGGTTCTGTTTCAGCTCGTGATTCCTTTGTCTACATTTCAGAGGCTGTGTTGACAAACCATGGTGCTGCCCCCGAAACCAATCACCCTGAGAATATGCAATGCTTAACAGTAAGTAATCTAAAACCTTTATTTGTTTTCTCCACTTTATGTCCTTATTTATATATAAACCAACTGTGTGAGAGGATGCAAATGAACTTAAACAGCATAAATAATTTGAAAAGTCTGAAGATGCACATAAGTATTTCTCATATGACTGTCTTTGATGGAAGTCTTCAAGAGATTTACCCACAGTGCAGATTTTCCACCTCCCCTTTGCTGTTGTGTGTTTCGCATCTTTTTATTTATTGTGTAAGCGTGTGTGAGCACACCGAGTGGTTGGGTCTATTTAAAACACAAAGCAGTTGACCCATGACATTGCATTGTGTCCAACAAAGTCGTCATGCAAAAAGCACGCCTTCAGTAAGGTTGTGACTGCACAAATTCCACGTTGCACATTCTCAGCAGCTGTAGCAACTAATTGAATTATGTGTTGGAGCTTTGAGCAGTGAACAGAGCAAGAAGTATTTTTTATTTTTTTTTTAAGACAATGTTTGTCAAAAGGCTTTTGTGCATGTGAAGCAGAAAATGAGAATTGTGCAGTCACAAAGAAAGAAGTCAGTTTTTACTCGATTGTTCTCCAAACCTCACTCTATCTGCCTTATTTCTTCTGTACATTTTGTGAATTGTCATTTTTCCCCCCGACATTTCAAACCCTTAATTACTTTATAGCCAGTTTTCCCATTGTAAACTGAAATGATGTCAAGTAGAATTTAAAAAAAGAAATAGCAATGACTGCTTTAAGGGGTTTATTTGATCACTATTAGCTTAGTAGGACATATAAAAAGAACAGAAGTGGATGAACTTGCAGAAATCTTTGTGGTTTAAAAGATAAGAAGTGTCTAAACTTGAGTAAAAGTCTATTTTTCTGCTGTTCCCTTTTCAGAGCTCACCACAGCGAGTCCTCCTCCTCCTCACTCCTCAAACCATCTATCTCCATGTCCTCTCTAACTGCATCCATACATCTCCTCTTTGTCTTATTCCTGCCAGCTGCATATTTAATGTCTTTCTGCCAACTTACTCACTGTCCCTCCTCTGGACATGTCCAAACCATCTCACTCCCTAACTTGTTCAACCTGCTGTTCCTCTGATGATCTTATTCCTAATCTTCTCCATCCTTGTCACTCCCCATAGAGAACCTCAGCATCTTCAGCTCTGCCACTTCCAGTTCTGTCTGCTGTCTTATTGCCACTGCTGCAGTCTCTAAACCATGCAGCACAGCTGGTCCCACTGCTCTTATAAACGTTTCGTTTGACCTCTGATGCCACCCTTTTGTCACAAACCACTTCAGAAACCTTCTATCATCCACTCCATCCTGCCTGAGCTCTCTTCTTCGCCTCTTTATCACACTCATTGTTTTCCTGGGCAGTTGACCCTACGTACAGTTGATGGTCCCGCACCTTTGTGACCTCTAAACTTGAGTAAATATATTAATTCTTAACATACTGATAGAGTAATGTAGGACTTCTCATCAGCACAGAACATGCATTTTTCCTATTAGTTTACAGTGTTAGTGCTCCTGCTTTTCTCTGCCTTGTTGTGTTGCCTCCTCCTTAATAATTTTGCCAAATATGAGCCACACTATAATACGCTAATATAGTCACTTTTGTTATGTGACATGTGGGTTGCAGCCAAGCTCCTAAAAAGAACAATGCATGCACCTCAGTCTGTGAAACAATCTGATACAGCTAACATGTTGCTTAACTTGTGAGTAAAAATATGCTTTATTGTGTCTTCTGTGGGCTGGGCACCTGTTTTGGTGCATGACACAAATAGAAAATAAAATTACTACTACTACTATATAAAAAGGGTTTTGATTTGATTTTACATTTTATTTTTAGAATTAAAATAATGTAGCATTACATTTCAGTTTATATATGACAGCTTAGCAATTTATACATAAAGTTTTGTTCAACACATTAAACACAATGCACAAAACTGCTGTGTCCACTGTGTAAGTTATGATGATAAAAATGTATTTAGATGCATCTTTGTTGAAAATTGTATGAGAAAAGCTGAATTGTATGTAAGATGTATTATACACTCCCAGTGTTTCTGTATTGCAGGGATGATTCAGCTATTTGTTAAAGATGGTACTTTTGTGGAACTGGTAATGCTACACAGGGGGAGGGTGTTTTAGCATTTATTGCACCACAACCTACACTGATATAAAGAACTTGTAAGATTTACTTAATAAAATCCTCGTAACAATTTGCACTAACATTGGTTAAGTAAATTTAAATGCTACAAATTCAAGTAATATTTACTCATCATTATCTAGTAAATGTTACTAAGAAAATAGTTGAAGATTTGTGAATAAATCAGGTACTGTCTTTAAATGAAAACAATCTTGCCAGCTAGATCAATAGCACAAGACAAACTCCACCAAACATGTTAACCTGTTAAATAGTTAAACAACTAACATTTCTGTGTTAACATTCCCTCTAATATATTAGAAAACCAGGTAGATGTGATTTACTTTTATAAAAACAAAAAGCTAATTTGTTTGAACTGTCAGTTGAACCCCTTTTTGTTGACTAGCATGACTTTGAAACACTTTTGTGTTGCTTCATGGCATCACTCCAGGACAGGAACTGTTTAAAAAGCAGAGTTCACGTTGAGTTTTTGTGTTTCTCATAAACCTAGAAAGAGCTCCTTCTCTCTTTGTAGTTGTAAATGTAGATTGTGCTCGCAAAAACATTAATTAGGATTTTCATATTTTAGGTACTACTCGTACTACTTTTTGTATCTATCTAAAATGATACCATAACGAAAATATTAACATTTGTGAGAAAGTTGTAATTATCCTTACAATATAAATGAGTTGTTTCTAGAAGGTAATTACAGAAAAATGTTTCACATCCGTATTTGTGAATGGCCCTGTCCCCTCCCTCCTCCTGTATCAGAAACATGATTGTGCAGTTTGTGAGGAACAGTCACACGGGAGATTTAAAGCAAAGAAAAGAGAACATATTCACAGACTAAATTAGGGACGAATGCAAAACCTTTTAGACTTTCTCCTCTTTTCTCTTCTAGTTTTTTTGTTGCCTTGTACTTGTTCCCTTCCGGACCACTGAGTGTTTTTGTCCCTCTCTGCTGTGTCCTCCTCCACCTCGTTGTCCTCTTTTTTTTCCTTTTTTTTTCTTCCTTCTCTGTTCCCTGTCGTTTCTCTCTCTGTCACCCCATGGCCATAACCCCTACTAGACAAAGAGCTGTGTGGCATCATCTGCCCACTCTTCACCAACTCAGACATATTTTAATGTTTGATGAAGGTCTTCTGCATTAATCATTTAGATATGAGTTTTGTTTAAACCAATTACCACATGTGATCATCTATTTGTCAATAACAGAAGCAGTCTCCTCATGCTATTGACAGGGAGCAGAGAATTTGTGAATATTAACAATAGTTGCAGCCCTAGCATCACTTTGCTTGTCAGCTGGCATTAGCTGCTAAACTGCCTGTGTGGAAATGGGTCTGGCACTTCTGTCTGTCGCTGTAAAGATGAGAAGGAAGGATGAAAAGTCTCAGTTTAGTATCTGGTACCTCAGGATTGGAGATAAGTGAGAGGTTTTAGCCTTGCAGTGCAATCTTCAGTATTTTGGGACATGCTGGCGTTGATTACCCCCATATTCTCTGCATGATGCAGATTCTGTTGTTGGCTTTCTATCATGCACCTTCTTCTGATTTAAGAGTTCCATAAAACCAAAACAAATTCAAACACACTGAGTGGTTCAGTTAGAAGGAGGAGTCCCTCATTCTTAGAGCGGTACTGAACTCCACCTCTGTGTGTGTGTGTGTGTTAGCATTTGTCAAATACAGATTTCAGAAGGAACTTTATTCCAATCAGTTTGAAATTTGCTCTAGAGATGGCAGTATTGGTCTGGTAGCAAGTCTGGTCCAGACTGAAACAACATCATGACTGCTCAAAGTGTAGGGACAGAATTTCCACTAGTTATTCATGTTTCCTTCCAAACAACCCTAATGAGTCATGTTATGTTCAAAAGAACCAGATGTATACCATTTATTATTCTTTTCTTGTAAAAAAAAATACAAGGTGGATGACGAAATTGTGAAAAAACCTTGCAGTCATAAATAATAATTTATTACAGCCACTCTTACAGATTGTTGGCCAATATACAATATTTACACAGGCTTTTCAAAAATACTGAACATCCATCATTTTAACATCAGACTGTTAGGAGCTATTGTCAAACACTGTCACTCAGTGTGATCGTTTTTAATAAATCTATTCCTTGAAGTTTTAAAAGATGTTTTTACTGACATTTATTCTCTTATCATAGAATAAAATTCTTAATATGTGCTTAGAAGTGTGGTATATATCAAATAAATATTGTGGTTTGCTTTTTTGTCTTAATAATTACATGGTTTGTTTGTTTATTGATGAGAACCTTATCGACCAAGTTCTTTTCTTTCATTACTATCTGTAGTCACTGTACCCTTAAAGGTGTTTTTATGTTTAATCAACTATTGTAAATCAAACTCATTGTTATTATTTCAGTATAAGATTAACTTATCAGTAAATGTTACCTTTCATTTGAAGACACTGACCAAAAGAAAGAAAAGACAGTATCAGAACTACTTTTAAAACTTAAATGAAATATGAAATAGCCACTGTTTATTCCTCAAAGTTTCATTCAGCACCAAAACTAAACCAGGAATTAAAGTAGTAAATTGTATCTACTTCCTGTGTATTTTATTCTATTTAAGGGTTTTGTTTATTTATTTGATCAGTGATGAAAACAAGACAAACTTGTAAAAGCTCCGCTGTCTTTTTGTTGAAGCCAGTGTTCTGTTTTGTTAAGAGCTTATTTTCTGATCTGTGACGTTAGATGTCATCGGGGTTTTCTCATACAACAGCATACAGTGTCACTTTGACAGTTTTGTAACTGTGGCGTGGTTATGACTGTGCATTCTAAGCGTCCTCCGTTGAAATTTTAAGTGAGCTGTGATCCTGAACTTGGCCTTAGCCTCATCTTGTCTGTTCACTGGCTCAGAAGAGACCTCCTCCTTTGATAGTTGTTTATTCAGGTCAGAAAGAGAGAGACAGAGAGACACAAAGTAAGAGAAAGATCCCACACTGCTCAAAAAAAGCACAAAAAAAACCCAGATTGGCCTTGTCTGGCTTCTAGACAAGCTTTTCAAAACTCGTCTTTCACTCCTCTGCCCAAGACATGTTTTCTTCGCTCCCTCTAATCCGTCCTTCTGCCCATTTAGGAGTGAACAGCGCAGTGTGAAAGCGAGGGAAAGTGTTTTTTGTGTGCTTGATGGGTGACCCTCACTCTTATACAAGGCAAACAGGGAGAAGCTGCCATTACTGGCACAAAGGGACCTTAAAACAATGGAGTTTTCTGCCACTTTATTAACATTGTACAAACAAGTGCACCATTGCTCTTCTGTCACTTTTCTGTCCGTGTCTCATCCCATGAGCCAGACATCCAAGCAATTAAAGTGAAAGCTGGGATTTAATGAGCCTGCTGAGGGTTAGACAGGCCACTGTTGTATTGGTAATTAAACAAGCTTTTTTTTTTTTTACTTCCCCCTGCACCGCCATTGACGTTTTTATTATTTGCAGAAATCCACCTCTGTTCCAGACATACGGATATTAAAAACAAAAATCTAAAGTAGAGTTCGGGCAACTGTGAGAATGGGGGGAATTTTTAAGAGTTCACAGACCTGCGAGTTTCCGTACTGAGTGGTTTGAGGTGGGAGAGAACAGCTGAAAGGAAAAGCTGAGGAAACGTGGAAGTAGAAAACATAACAAACAAGAATAATGTCTGGACGATGGGAACCACGCTGGAAAGAGCGTGATGAGGTGTGACGTGTGTGAGAGCGACGTGTGTCCCTAAACGAGGCTGGTGCCATTGTCTTTGGTTAGAAAAAAAATAATAGAAACTGTTGGAACCAAAAGTCTGAAGCAATAATAGATATTAGTTTATTCTGAGGTTGCACAACTCAGATAATTCCCGTGTTTCTTATCAAAGCCCTACTTGCGTTTGTGCCACCTATGTTGGAACTATAGCACCTCTCACAGCTTCATAGTGAGGATTCAGGAAGCCAGCCGGTCTTATCGGGGACAGACACACAAAGCTGTTCTGGCTGTAGGGTGGCGAAGTATGCATAAGTGCATGTGTGTGGATGTGTGTGTGTGTTTAGAGGGGTTGTGGGAGGTGGATGGTGGTGGGAGGTGTGGGAGGGGGGGTTGGAGCCACTTCCTTCTATTCTTCTGCTGTTGAAGAGTTCCCATGAGCGCCCCTGCCAGGAGCTACAGTGTGGCCTCCACAGGCCAAGCCAGAGCCAGTCTCGCCTGCGTGACGCCACCACACACACACACACACACACACTCTCACAGCTGATCCCAGGCGCTACCGCAGCTCCTGTTCAGGACGCTCACCGAGGAGCACGGCTGCTGAGTGTCACAAGACGGACGCACGAAGGAAGACGTAGGACAGGAGACAAGGAAGTGAAGGATGGAGGATTTCAGCAATGTTGCAGGACTAAATGGAAGTTTTGAAACGGCATCACTAAAGTTAGTATAAGTTGGCACACCTGCAAGCTTGGATGATAGAAAGTGCATCTGAAGGTTAAAAGAAGAGGAATTCCAAGAAAGCAGAGTATGAATGATTTTGGGCAAAGTTGATACGGAGGGAACCCCAGTTTGACTGACAGTTGAAGGACCAGTCTTGTTTTACTTGAAAGACATCCGTTTGTTCCTCATCAAGCTGAGAAACACCAAACTGGACTTTCACCTGGATTGTACAGGACAGACTTTTCTCCCCGATTCTACATTTTGGACAGCTGGAAAGATGATTCACAACACCCTGAAGTCCCCGCAGCTGTCAGATCACAACCACAGGAGAACCAACTCAGCTGCACAGAGGAAGCTGTGGCGGTACTCAGGCTGCAGAGGAGGCAACCAGGTGGAAAGTCATCGGCGAAGCGTGTGTTTGTTGGCTGCGGACCTGAATGCTGGAGATGGTGGAGGGAGAGGAGGAGGAGGAGAAGGTGTAATGCACACCATCCACGGGCTGTGCCACCTTTGCATTGGATGCAGGCTGCCTCAGGTGTGTTTGCTTGGAAAAAAAAAAAAAACAAGAAAAAGAGGGGAAAATGTGGTATAAAGAAGGGCCAAGGAGTGGCTGTTGATGCAAGCGTCATTAAAAGTTTAGTATCAATCTGTCACACCAGTTAACACACAAGTGCATGCTTTTATTACGGTGCAGGCGAAAAATGCACGTTTTATGGTCTTTCTGTGAGGAGATTTTAGGAGACGTGTCTTTTAAAAGAGGAGAAGCAGCTCTCTGCTGTCTAAATTATTTATTATTTTCTTTGTGAAAGAAGGATCTGAAGCAGGGAGAGAGGAGAAATGGACAAATATTTTAAAAGATATACAAACTGATGCCATTTTCCTCATTGAAACTGTTTTTATTCAGTGTAATTGTAATGTATGCAATAGGAATACATGAAAAAAAATGAATATTAAAGATTTTAGCTGCAACTAAAGTTAGCAAGAACTAAATGAAACAGAACTTACATGACAAACACAGCTCAACATGGAGTCAGATGTATTTCTGGGTGTTTTGCCACGTAGTCACTGTAAATACTCACTTTTGATAACATTGTCTAATAACAGAATAACAGAATAAAGCATCTGGCGTGTAATTTCATTTAATCTGTATTCAACTGTCAGCAGTTAATGTTAGCCTTTCCTGCACTGTTGGAAAGTAGATAAGACATGCTTTGTAATCACCAAATTAAAACCTGCTCCTCCCTTTATACAGTCAGCTCCAAAGTGATGATTGGATTTGAAACATGAAAAAAAAAGCTTAGTCACAAACACATGAACACAAGCTTCAGATTTTTATTATTCTATCTACCGGTAAATTAATTCACAAGAAAGTTAAAATGTTATGATTTGACTTCATTAGTTCGTCCATTAAATTACTAATTAATCAAACTAATCTACTCATAAAAATTTGAATATGTAATCAATGCAGACAACATTGCACATGGATATGTCTTCATTTATTCAGTAATTTGTCTGATTTATGCAGTGGAAAAGTATCTTTACTCTGATCTTTGTTATTTATCTCATTTATGAATAAAACTGGTCATTCGGTCGATCAGTTCAAACAGTCAAAGTGCTTCGACTCAAACGGCTTTAGTTTCATGATGAATCAGTTCAAACTGATCCAGTTTGTGACTTCAGTGTGAAGCGTTTGATAAAAAGGCAAAAAATGCAGAGAGAAACACGTTTGGACATTGTTCATCACATTGAATCATATTTAGTGTTTTGTTCTTAATAAAACTTCAAACTTGACTATTAAAATGATTCATAGCAGTTTGTGATTTGTCATTGAATGGGAATTTTTGTTTCTTCTGCTTGGCTTTGCCATCTGTTTTCTGTTTCTTTTTGAATTTACACTGCTTTCTTTTGCCAATATTTAAATAGCCTCTTGTCTATTTTATCCATGTTTATCTGTATTTCAACTCTTATCTCCTCAGATATTTTTGTAGTATATCTGTTTCTTCTCTATAGCAATATTTGTGAAACATTCAGGCTTCCAAAAATGTATTACTAAAAACAGAGGCATATGTTCAGTGTTTCCTCTGTTTCAGAATAATAAGTTTGTCCTGAAATATTTCAATCATTTCTAATAACACGGTGTATGTGGGTCCAGTATTTTGAGTGGTAATGTTCCATTTTAACACACAACAGTGTGTATCTGTGTGTGTTTATAGCAGGTGCCACAGTTCTCTTCTTGTAGCTCTGTTATTCTTCAAGCAGTGTGAGTTTGGGGATAGATGAAAACAAGAGACTGAAGCTCACTAAAATCTGTCAGAAAATTGTCACACAGGGCACATGAAGTCAGTGGACTATAAGGAGCCACAATTATACCCGACATTTTAGGGTCATCCCAAGCTTCAGGCCTCAGAATTTTCCTCTGGAGCTGCCTGTGTCCCACATGTGGGCAGACTTTGTGATTTAGTAGCGTCCAGATGCAGATTTGCTCCGTGCTCAAAATAAATAAAGAGAAACGGGGAAGGTCTGCGTTTTATGAGCGAGTGGTTATCAGCAGATGAGATGGAAAGTGAACTGTTTTGGATGGAGCTATGTTGACTTTGGCTCAGAGAGGCACTAGTTGTTTGGCAAGAGAAAGAGAAACAATAGGAAAGAAACATCAGAGTTGTGTGTTTGTGTGTGTATAGATGTGTGCGTGTGTGGTTGTGATACACTCATAAATGGTGTTTCTTTTGTTTTATATTGAAATATCCTGTTTTTATGCAATGCAGTGCAGTAAATCCCTATCAGTGTTCTCACTCATGTTGTTTACTTTATGGAACTAAATTAAAACCTAACACTTTATGGTGTACAGCAGCCTTACAGAGGTACAGAACCTTTAGCAACCTCATCCTCCTAATCTGTTCTGATGTTTTACGATTCAGTGTATGTTCTTTTGGACATCAAAAAATAAAAACAACCTATGAAAAAGTCAACATTTACTCTTTATTTGCTCCAGTACAGGAATCAACCATGAAAACCTAGCGTTTGTACACAGACATACACACATCCAGCCTTATTAACTTTTTATTGCACGTTCCCCAGAAGAAACCTTGAATCTTTCATGTTTAGTTGTGCTTTAATTCCATGACACAGAGAATTTTTTTTTTTAACAAAATGTACATTATTAACAGCCAGTTTACTTTTTGATACGCAGGTTTTCTTCAGTTCTCCTCAAACTATTAAACAGAGAACGTCTCTCTCTACGGAGCTGTTCTTCCTACTAATTCAGCTAATTGTATTCTCTGTGAAAACTGCTGTCAAGACAGATTTAATAGGAAGTAGGAGCAGAATAAAAAAAAACGACTTAATCGTCCAGCAGGAAGGAAGCTGATTGTTTTGCCAGATTTTTGAGTTCTCACGTAGTGATATGAATGTGATAATTTATGTTAAAGAAAATGACTATGTGTGTTTTGCAGGTTACCATCCTTCGAGGAAAGGATGGATATGGCTTCACCATCTGTTCAGATTCCCCTGTGAGAGTGCAGGCTGTTGATCCAGGTGAGTTTTACATACATGTATCTGTGCTAATACAACTCAGCAGTCCAGAGATCATCACTGTAAAATGAAAAGTTTGTCATAAAGATGTCAGGAAAACTCGACTTGTTGATTTTTAACAGTTTATTACAAAAAATGTCAAGCAGAGCATCCCAAGAACGAGACAGTTTCAAGCAGCAGAGTCTGTCTAACCTAAGATTTTTGAAGTGTTGATTGTAACAAAGCTTATCAGTAGGACTTAAATAAGGTCACCGGTCTCATCAGGCTGTATCATTTAGAGGGCAGCATGACCTCACATCAAACTGTGAACAGATCTGTTCTGTAACCGACTATTCTGCTGCCTCCTAATAAGAACACAGCAAAAAAACCTATCTTGTTTTCTTTTTTTCATGACAATCTTCTCACTAGAAAAAACTCAAGGATTAAATACATTTATATAATTTTTACCTAAATGTTGTAACAGTTTAGTCATGTTTTACAGGTTTTAATAAAAAAATTCTTATTCTGATATCACATATGTCATGAACTTTAAGACAGCTGCTACTTTCGTTGGTTATTAATTTCATAAGTTTTGCATCTTATTTTTATATTTTTCCTTTTTGAGATATAATTTTGAATAAACACATGAAACACATTCTTCCTAGTCCTCATAAATGGATGCTTGGTCAGGCTTCCTCTGTGTCACTTATTGAGGCTTTGGGTACTTCTCTCATCATTATTGGATGCACCAGATTAGGTTTAGAGTCAGCTTTTAAGTTTAGGAATCAGGGTTATTGGTTAGGTTTAGGGTTAAGGGTCGTGGTTAGGGTTAGTTGTCGCACATTTTATGTTTTTCAAAAATATGGATTATGGAATGGACTCCTCCTCGTCACATTGTCAATTAATGTCAAAGGGGGTACTCACAGAGTGGTGATCAAGTGTCCATGTATGATGAGGAGGGAGTAAGACTGCGCTGGAAATAGGGATAAAGAGAAAAGGTCAATGACACGCAAAAACCTGACCAACTGGGATCAGTGATGCCTGATTTTGATGTCTGTTAATTTTTCCTGTCTGACTGTAGTTTATTTTATAATTTGACAAATTACCATTATTGACTGGGCCAGCAGTATTTTGCAGTTAAAAGGAAAGTTGCCTGTTAAATAAACATCTTATCTATCCCCCAACTTGGCAGCTCTCCAGTTTCACACATATTTTAAACAACATGACCAATCTTAGGCTGAGAACGATTTGTTCAGAGAGAATTTCAGATCTATTCACAATCAAAATCACAAAATATTTTAGCTTTCCACGTTCAATTTTATTTTGACTGTTTTTTAACATTTTGTACATAGCAAAGTCAATCATTTTAGTTGTTAAATAAAAAAGCTGCTGATTTGAACATCATGGACTTTGCTCATAAATGTGTAAAGATTTGAACGGTCTTTTCTCTCTGGCAGGGGGTCCAGCAGATCAGGCTGGTCTGCAGCAGCTGGACACTCTCCTGCAGTTAAATGGTCAGCCAGTGGAGCAGTGGAAATGTGTGGACTTGGCTCATGCTATACGGTAACAGTTCCAACTCACCAGAGCATAAAACTGACCAAATCCATACTTTACTTAGAGCTTTTTGAAGACTTATGAGCTACGATAGGAACTGCAAAGATGTTTCCTGACACTAAATTTATGGCATCAAAACTAAAACACTTGTGGATTTTTTAAGACAGCTCTTTAAAATATAATTTCCTTTCTTCATACTCAGTAACTACAAGATTTTTATACAGTTTGCATTTCTTTCATATAGACTCATCACCGTGTAGTGAGACAATCTGTAGTTTAGTGAATTTCCACAGTTTCCAAAGTTAATAATAAACTTTGTGTTTGTGCTTTAGAAACAGTGCCAATGAAATCACAGTGGTGGTGTGGCGCACCGGCCCCTCAGCCAAACCTAACTTCGAAGGCCTCATCCACCGGCCCTCCTACAAATCCCCTACCTCAAACTATGAAGCCCCGTCACCCCCCACCCGAAGGCGCGCACCAGACGTCGGCACAAGCAAGTCGCCCCCAGCCGTGCCGCCGCTCCCGGCGCACCACCGCGCCGCTGCGACCCGCAGGCTGCTGGTGAACGGCTCAGAAGGCGGAAACAATGTTGGCCTGAGCAGAGGGACCCTCGCGTGGGGGGGGCATGTAGGATCAACGGAGGAGCTGGATGGGAAACCGCGTCTCCTGCACCACCCTCCAACCGCCACATTGAAAGGAACCAGGGTGAAGGCGTCTAACGGGGACAATTACATCATCCTGGCGCCCATAAACCCCGGAAGCCAGGTACCACAGACTGGTGGAGGGCTGCATCTTCATCATCTTCTCCGTCCTCCTCACCCTCACTATGGTCATTTGGTGGCTCAACCTAGATATGTTTCTTTACCTTACATCCCTAGTGCTGATAGATGAATGTGTGTCTGTGTCCTTCAGATTACTGTTGTTTTATTGGTTTATGAGTGTTTTCATCACATTACATACTGCATAGAGCTCAGTGTTATGTAGATATGGAGAACAAGTACGACAATGGCATTTAAAATATAACTGTTAATGATACATTGTTAGTATTTGTTTTAATACATCCTACCAACAAGAGGAAATTTATTAGAAAACCATACCTATGTACATCATTTATATGATACATATCTTATAGTTTAACTGTAAAACAAATAGTACTGTTATTTATTAAAAAAAAAAAAACTTTAAAAAGATCAAAAAAATTCACTCGTAGTTAATGAATCCTCACATATTTTGAGAAAAATCCATTGCATTTTTTAAAATTTTGTATATTTTATACAGCACATACTTATTGTTGCTCTGTATTTGAAGTAAAGGTTTTAATTATAAAAGCACAATAAAGAGAACTGAATCAATCCAAAAAAGACTGATCTGAATTACTCAGCTAACACTGCTTTATTAACACAATACTAACTTATAAATCACTTTTGAACCAAGAGATTTAGAATCTGTCTGAAGTCCTTCAGTTCCTTTTTTTGTTATATAGAAGTAGCAGCTTATACTTTCAAAACATTTAATAAACCAACAATTATATAAAGTTTAAGCCTGTATTAAATCGTCTTACTAACTCGTATTTTGTGTGTCTTTGCTTTTAAATATTTCTGTTGCATGTGTGTTTGTGTGTTGCATATTCAATCTGTGTTTTCATTTTCATGCTTCTCTCTTTTTAGTTCAGCAAAGGGACACAAGTGCTTCGAACAAGATGTGTGTTGTGAGCAGTCTGACTCATAAGATCAGTTGGATGTTAGGAGATAAAGCACAGGAAGAGTCACAGAGATGACAGACTGTTTATTTAAAGAAAGAATATATTTAGCCTCAGGAATAAGAACTACATACTATAACAGTGGACAAACCTTCCTATACAAACATCCAGCTTCAGTTTGAAAGAAATAGGCAGGGGGTTTGGACCCGACTAAAAATAAAGAAAGCCTTCAGGAAATGGGTCACATTTACAGCAACTTACATTGTCCAAATACAGACAAAAACTTCAATACAGTGTATTATTTTAAACGATTTGGAGCTTCCTACGTCTTGCTCTGACTACCTCATTAATCTGATCAGCACTTAATGTGTTGGCAGCTTTTCTTCTTACTCCCTCAGCAGAATATTTATTCTGTTGTGACAAGCAAACATTGTCTTGCTGAGTGTGAGAGTCAGCGTGAGCTACAATAAAAAGATGTAAAACTGGGTTAAGCAGTTTTTACGTATCAGCACAAAAATCCAAAACGTCACTGATAACTACAAGGATAGATTTGTAAAATTATAAAGACAATTAGTGTTCAGTAAATTTGCACGTTACATCCAATAAAATATATTGTATTTGGCCTACATTATTTGCATGTCTTATGGATTTATTGTTTCAGAGATATAGACTTGTTTATTTAAAAATTTCTCAATTCCGATTCAAACTATGCTTTCAGATCCTGAGGCCTGTTTATCAGGACAACCAGGGTACGTTAGGTAAGACATGTTCAGTGTTTAATCTTTGTTTTAGATTTTCACTGTTGGGTTCTCATCTTTCTACTTTGCATTGAACCCAGTTTTCAGATTGATTTTTGATCTGTCCTTTCTGAAAAAACCTAAATTAGGAAACATATTAATAAAAAAATATAAGTTTGAATAATCAAATATTAAGCCAAGTTTAACAACTGTATCCTCCTAATTAGAAATCCCTCTCCAGTAGAAGTAATTCCTTTCCATCTGTTTGTTCTACAGCTGCAGGTTACAGCAGGTTATACCCCACTCGACAGACTTCTGGCCCCCAGCCTCAGAGTGGGGGAGGTGGTGCCTCCTCTGGGGGTGTCAGCAGTGGAGGAGGCGCTGGCCTCTCCAGCCGTACTGGCTTCCTCCGTCGCTCCAACAACTCCAAGATATCAAAAGGGTCGTCCACCTCCACCAACGCCGGCCCTCCCAACTACCAGCAGAACGCCAATTTTGCCAACTATCAGAACTGTACGATCGTCCGGTCGCACGCTCCACACGCCAACTATGGATATGTCAAAGTTGCACCCAAAATCCTTATCTTCCCCATATTTGTGCAGGTGAGTCAGTTTGGGAAGATTTCACAGTTTTGATAGATAAATTATATTTTTGTAAATCTTATCAGTCAAAACATATATTATATGTTATTGAAACATAAAAAAACTTGCTCCACTGTAGGACAATTTTTCCTGTCTTTGATCTACTTTTTAGTCTTTTTGCTGAAATGCTTTTCATTTTAATTTACACTGTGGTTTTAATAAAATAAAGATAAATTATAAAAGTATTAGAAAGCTCAGAGTGATGGAACACAGCTGTTTTAAGCTTTTCCAGACCAGCTTTTGGTGGGCTACTACTTTAGTAAACAGACATATATATTTTATTTGTCACCATCATTACCTTATTAAGATAATGATGGTGCTATATATTGTCATCATTGTATGCTCATACAATGACAACATTTATTTTCTGCATTTGACCCATAACATGTAACATATAAACAAGTGGAGCCGTGGGCATCTTATTTAAGCTGTTACTCTGACAAGGGAGCAGTTATGGAAGGACTCTGCAGCATTCGGATATGTTGGGGAATCAAACCTGCAACTCTCCGCCCTATCACTGCCCCACAACCACATTATATCACCAAGCAAGAAAAACAAACAACAAAACAAAAGCACTCATGAGTCAAAATTGAAACACGGGGGACATTTCTAGTCTTTTCTGTAAAAAAATATGTATTTATATATATATAAAAAAAGCTTGTTTTGTGTTTTTAAATTTGACTTGTACTAATTAACAGACTTAAATTTTTAAATTAACTTTATTAATAACTCATTTAGTTCGGTATGACATAAGCTTTTGTTTGTTCTGTTTGTGTCTTTTTGTTTGACATGATCTGATTCACTGGAGTCTGTTTTATAATGATATTTATTGCTGGAGCAATGCCTTTTTGTTATAAAATGCTGTGGATATTTTTATGAAGCTCAAATGTTACTAAAAAAATTGAGTTTTGGAACTTTCCTCGTATTTAAACAGAAACTGTGGTGTCATACTTGATATGACGGCCTTTTGTTACATTTTGTTTCAGGTTTGTAGTCTACAGATATGTTCTTCTCTTTGAGCTTTCATTATGAGTGCAATTTTTTATTGTGTTTTCACAAAATTTTTACCAGTGTACAAAAAATAAATTCAACCCTACTGCTCTTTATGGTTCAACTAAAACTGTTTACTTGTAAGAAAACATTCACAAACAGGTAAAAGTTCTGTTAAGTCATCTTGTTGCTAAATAAATGGTAAGTTCTGCTGTCTAATATGGAGTTAATGTGGGCTTAAATGAGCAACAATAACCACAATGACACGAGGCACTTGTTGCTCCTATCACTTCTCTGATAAAACCTTTTATTTATTTAGGTTTATTTAAGTTTACCTCCTTTAAAAGCTATCATTTTAAAAATACAGAGCTTGGGATTAAACATCTTAATAAATCATGTGACTCATTTCAGAACACAACATTGACCACAGTTCTCAGAACACAAGTTGCACACGTCTAGAATCGACTCCTTTTCTCACTTCGGACTTCACAGGAAGTCCCCCTCCTCCCACGTTGTTGCATTACCTTGTCTTATTTGTCACTCTTTTGTAATTCTCAACTAGAGTTTTCTTCTCCGTCGCAACCCGTTTTTGTCTTAGAGTCAGTAAAAAAGACATAGTCTTTGTTGTTTATTTGTTCATTTGGATTCAGGACTCAAAATGGATTTGGTACAGTAGACATTTTGCTAATTGTAACTACAGATTTGAACAATTTTATTGTAAATATGTGTTCATTAAGAGAGGAGCAATATGTCCACTTGGCTCTGTTATTACATAAAAACTCCATCTTTGATGCTAATCTCACCTTGTCATTGTTTTGCTTTCAGCCTCTGGACCTTTGCAGCCGAACACTCATCATATCTGAGGAGATGATTCTACACGAGAGTCAGCACCACTCTCTGAAGGTGAGCGACATCAGTGCAATAATAAACACTGGTTATTTATATCGGTGCAGATTAATGAATTATTACACAATAGTAGAACCCACCTGGTTTTCACATGTGAATGTCCTCTAGAATGTGTACAATATTTAGAGGCTAGATAGGTTTTAAAATCATTTCATTTTAAATCATCAAACTAAAAATAATGTTACAAGGTTTATATTTTAAAGCAATGTGTTTTGTCTCAAAACTGTAAAATTTGAGTTTTTCAAGATTATTATAATTGGATTAATACAACATTATTTCCTTTTTTTTCTGCTGTCCTCTGCAGTCTAGTAGAGTGAAGAGTGGAGGCAGACTATGTGCCTTTCATGTGCTTCACTTATGTGACCAAACAGAATGTGACTGAATGTGGCTCTGATGCATATTCCAAGTTAAAATGTCAGTGTTGATAAACATCAAAAGGAGGGAGAGAAATTAAACGACACACGTCTCACAGAAGGAGGGTCAGGGTGAGAAGTGTTTGAACGTGTTTTTGTATTTTTAGAAAAGATTTCACTCAGAGAAATTCTGTTTCATGTCTCCAAACATGTTGGTGCTGCGTTTACAATAAACCTAGCTCACAAGGATGGTCAGGATTATAAATGATGTCATCGTTTTTTTAATTTTGCAACACTAACAATGTCTTCATGTTTTATCAGTTAAAAACAAATCTAAATATTTTACGTCACCGTAGTCATTTTGCTTAGAAGCGGTTAGTTACTGTACACAAAACCAAGTCATGTAATGTAGGTGAGCATGCCGAAAGAGCTGTAAAACCAATAAGTCTGATCATAATATCTACGTCACAGCATTTAACATTCTAAAACAGTGGTCTAGACTGTAGCTGGAAATACAAATGAGGTTCTTTTTGCTTTGAATGTTTCATTTTCCATATTGTTTATTAGAAATCTAATGCTAGGTCATGATTTAAAAAAATATTCAGTAGAGTAAGTTGCTTTGCTTTTGGAGTCTCTCTGGAGTTGTTAAACAAATATTTTTCTGCCACTGTTTGTCATGAGAGGGAGTTTCTCTCCCCAGTCCTGCTTTAAACAGCCTGTTTTTGTGATTTCTCTGAGTTGTTCCAGCTGAGAGTGTTTTATCTGTGGGGCAAACAAACTGTTAGTCTAACAAGTTTATTTTATTTCTTGTTATCTTGCAATTACACAGAAAGTATTGACTTTTCAAAGAAAAGTATTCATTTTAAAAACAAATCAGAGACAAACTTTAGTGTAGTTTAATAAATAGAACAATTAGAAAGCCATCGTTGACTAAAAAATCTGATATTTGTTTTGTATTAAGCAGAGAATGAAATTAACGTAACTTTATAAAGTGCGTTCACTTGATTGTGAAAAGCTGAGCTTTCAAAAATTATCTTTGTTTTATATAATTATTAAAACTGATGCTGCATATTTTACTGTATTTGTGCACATTTGACTGTGTAAAAACTGGTGACCTGAACTTCTTTCCACCCACTCAGACACACACACACACACACACACACACACACACACACACACACACACACACACACACACACACACACACACA
>JAUBOC010000037.1:12968989-12986639 GCA_032275365.1 Anablepsoides cearensis | reverse complement strand
ATTGTGACCATCAAAATTAGGGGTACAGAAAACTTAAATGCCAATAACTTTGCAATAAACCAACCAAATTTTACAAAGTCACTGAGGAGAGGGATGTCTGGCTAGGAACCTGTTGCCTCCGTGACCTGACTACAGGTCAGCAGCAGGAGATGGAGTTTTGTTTTAGTTTATTTATACACACCTTGATGTTGTCTAAGCGGTTCAACAAGGGCTGGATCTTTCATTTAAATTTTAAAGGGCAGATGCCATGTGAAGAGAGGATAGAAAATCAAGAATATGTGTGGTAAGACAAAGCCCAGGACCCTCGAGGAGCTCAACACATAAGTTTGGCTGCAGCTGAAGTATTTTAATTTATCTGGACATAAAATCTTCTTTGTGTTGAGTATGATTTGATTCTGAAAGAATGATCTGCAGAGCAGAAAAGCCTAATCCCTAAGCACTGTTTAAATCAGGATAAGAGAATATTGTGATCCCCAGTATCAAAGGCAGCAACGAGCCTAAAGGCATGAGTGTAGCAGAGTTCCCTAAATCGAC
Organism: Anablepsoides cearensis; assembly: GCA_032275365.1. NCBI lineage: Eukaryota > Metazoa > Chordata > Actinopteri > Cyprinodontiformes > Rivulidae > Anablepsoides > Anablepsoides cearensis. The sequence goes on along the minus strand of JAUBOC010000037.1, from coordinate 12,986,105 downwards.
TGTTCAAAGAGAAAATCATTACAAACATTTAAAGGAGGTGTTTCAGTCCTGTGGTACCGTTCAAAACCAGATAAAAGTTTAACATAAATGCAGTTTTCATTCAGAAACGTTTGCAGCTGCAAAACAACTCCTTTAAAAGTAACTTTGAAATTGTCCTAAAATTTGAAAGGATGGAAAGTTTTGTTTTTTAGAACATGCATTACAGCAACTTACCTGAAACCCAACCTGAAACAAATGATGCATTCATGAACAGATATTTGCTTATTTCAACAGTACTGAAAACTTCAAGAAAAAACATGTGTTAGGAACTTTGTGTTGTCTCTGGTTAATTAAAAAAAAAAAAAAAACGACAACAACATAAGCTCAAACTGGTCAAAAAAAAAGGTTTGGCTTCATACTTAAGTAATTTTTCAACTAATTTTAATATATCTGAAGAGCATATCTAATCATAAACAATAGTTTGCTTTAGTGGAAATTGATACCTATGAAAGTGTACATACTGTATTTTAATGGAGTAAAGGTTTTGTAACTAAATATATGCAGAAATATTTTAAAACATCAAACAATTTTGGTTAAAAGGTCTCTGCAGTTGTAAAGTGGGATTTTCTTGGGTGTGGGTGTAGTATGTGTAAAAGTTAATTGGTTGGATTGACTTGTGGGAGGATGAAAAGGATGTGATATATAATGGTAATTGATTAGTAAAATTATTGTAATCATTTAACTATAATTTATTGACTTGAAATAGGATAAGATCAAAATAGTCAGTCTGACCAATCACAGTTTACCTAAACCACGCCCACACCAAAGAAACTCCCACCCAGCGACGACATAGACCTCTACTAGAAATGTTGACAAGAGAACTAAATAAAGGCATCAACAAAATGTTTACAATGCTCATCTTAAACTTGCAAAAACATACAAGAACAAGTATTATTCTGTAAATGTTTGTTTAGTCTCGGTTTTTAATGTTCAGTTTTCTGAAATGCTTCAAACAAAATTAACTTTCAATAATTTGATGAAGCTAAAATTTAATTAAAGCTAATTATTTAACAGTATTCATAAAATAGAAATCATGTAAGTCTGAATAAAAATATGGTGCAGCATGAAGTAGATTAAGATTTTAAGTTTTGTTTTATAAGTTCATCGCCTCATAAACTGTTCTCCCCAAACTTTGATTGTCTTTTTATTTCTACCACCACACCAACAATCCAGGTTTTGCAGGTGTTTTGCAGCTGGAATATTTTTGTCTTTTTTAGTGAAAGGTTTTTAGCACCGGTGGTCATACGTTCCTTCTCGTGTATTTTCAAGGAATGTATTGATTTTGTTCCGTGTGAGTGAGTGCCATTTAGATTCTGGTTACACAGTCATTTTGTCTGCGTATCAAATTGTGCTCAGAGTAGATGGGAGCCATTATTCAGTTTCAGTAAAGCTAGCATTTTGCTGTACAAAGCACCAGCTCACCTATCAGCTGAACTTGAAGTTCAAGTAAAGGCATGGAAACCAAATTAAAATGTTGGACGCAGAACAAGAACAAACTTACACAGTAGACTTTATTAGTTTTTGTTTATGAGTTATTCTCTTGTTAATATCCTTTATGAAGTTCTTACTGTTTTTAATCTCACACACGTTGGCTCTATTTGCACACGTTTGTGCCAGTTGGTCATTTGTTAGGCTTCATTTACTCTCCATCTAAAACCATTCCCTCCCCAAGCATCGGGACACACTGCTTTGTCTTTATTTCTTTGACAGGAGGAACCTAATTGCCCGCTATCTTTTGCCTCCTCCCCTCCTTTTTTTTTTTGCTCTCCCCTCTCTCGCTCTGTTTTGTCTGTAGAAGTGTGACTGCCTGCTCAGCCTGGAAGCCTATTCGGCAGACCAGAAGCGGCGCGTGTGTCAGTGCCTGAAGGACAACATTGACAAGCAGCTCCAGCTTCACAGGAGGGAGGCGACCGTTCCGCATTTCGAACAGGTAAGACTCACGGACACGCTCATCCAGATCCATTTCCACTCCGAGGCCAACGCTGAAGCAGCAAAACACATGAACACATGGGAAGGCATATATTTGTTCATATCACCCATCGCAGATGCCTTGTGAACATCACCCACTGCCAAGCGTATACAGTGTCAGTGACAACACACACTTTGCTGCAGCTTATTTTAAACTATTGCACACGCACACATGGTAGCTCTTACATTTCTTCAGGCAAGTTTATTATTATTTTTTACTTGGCTTCACTGAAGTGCTTCACTTTGCTTTAATTAATTTTAGTCTTTTCAGGCTCAGCTCAGGCGGTAAGATTAAATATTTGCAAGCAAAAGCTGTATTGAAAAACTACCACAGTGAACTGAAACACTAATACTCTTAATTATAATGAGTGTCATGTGTTTTGTCTGTGTGCTCTTTGATCAGTGACAGTGATGACTTAATCTAACAACAGAATTTGATAAAAACTAATCTGTGGAATTTGTTTTTGATTTTCATTGACGCACTTATGTTCATGGTCAGCTTTCAGATCTCACAGTACAAAGTACCATGTTGGTACCATGATTTTTATCTAGAAAACAATGCATTTGGATAAGGATTTGCAAGTGAATTAAGTCCTAATAATTTCATGGTTACTCCTTTTACAGTGTCCAGCAGGTCAGCAAATAGCTACTTATTCATTCATCCACAGCTAAAGCGTGACACTGGCTTTTGTTGTGAGTTATTTATGTCCCAGTCTGTCATTTCCCTCCTCTTTTAGTTCTGTTTTGGACTCAAAAGTCACAGGTTTGAATATTCATTCAGCACAAAGAAGGACTCTGAGCTGCTCCTGGAATAGAGAGTAGCAAGGATTCATGTGACAACATCAACCTTTTTCTTATTTCACATGGATGCATTTCCATTACAAGCATTATAAGCTCCTTCCTGCTCTTCACTTTTGCAGATCTGTTACACGTTTTGGTACGGGTCAGGGGAATAAAAAGATTCTTAGCTGCATTGGATTTTCTACTCTACACTGGTAGCTATTCAGGGCAAAGATTATTAATGTTGTTGCACGCTGGTTTTGAAACTGATGGTCCTCACAGCGTTTACTGAAACTGACAGAATCACCTCCCACATTGGATTGTAAAAGTGAGACTGCAGAGCAAAATCTGGTTTCAACTAAAGGCAACATTTTTTCCCTACACTAAAACAAAACAAAAAAAAGAGTAACTTTTAGGACTGTAGTTGACTTTAGTTTCCCTAAAACTGAGAGTTCCTACGAGCTGCAAAAAGTCCCAACTGTACTCTGGGGTTAGGTTTTGCCCAGTTTGTTCTGGTCTGAGTTGATTGCCATCTAATGCAACATTCATTGGATTTTAAAATCAAATACAGCACCTTTGATTTTTGTTCTGTAGCTGATTTAAAAGTACTGACTTGACTTTGACTGCCCTGATTTAAGGGAAGCTGTTTGGCAGCTGTGAGAGAATTTATAGCGTCCCAAATTGGTCCTTTCAAGAACTACCCAGGGAAATTTACTCAAAATGATTTTTTTTGTTTTCTTCTCATCTTGTCTAGTTCCTAATGGGCACAGTTTTTAAAGATAAAGTAATAGCTGATCATAACTTTAGACCTGTGGAGTACTTTTTATTAAAATAAAGTTTTCTTTTTTAGCACTGGTCCCAATTCTTGCTCATTTTGAATGCTTTTGTTGTTTCATAACTCTTTTTCTTTCATATTTAATGAGCAACAGAAACATCCCATTTAGTTCTTTTGAGTTTAGCTAAAAGGTGAATAAAAGGGAAACAAAGCCACTTGTAAATGGCACACCTGTTAAACATTAGGGCTTCATTTCATCCATGCATTAAAAAAATGAGCCAGTTGCCTTTCATCTTTTTATACCTGATTTTTCCTCTTTTTATTTATTTATATACTGTGTAAGTGTGTAAATACAGGTATTGTTGCATTTTTAATTCATCTGTTAAGATGAGACCTTATTTAAATACTTTGCAGTGGTTGAACTACTTTGAGGTACAGTTTCTGAGCTTTGCCCTGGAGTGTGCTCGAACAGATGGTAGTATTTCACAGCAACATGGCGCTTGTTGGGTGCTGTTTTTGCTTGTGTCCACCCATGATCTTTATCAGTTATGTGCACCCAAATCAAATAAAAATGAAACCCCTGACACACACAGGCACAGTGTTTCGATGTGATCAATAACCAAAGAACGTGGCGAGCATGCTGAGTCACGCAGCTCAATGCTGTTTAACTGGCGTTTAACAAACTTTATTGACAAATCAGTTTACGTTTCAGCACAAACATGCTACAGAAACCCCCTCAGTTTATTACTTTGTCTGTTGAAGAGCTTACATGGTCTGGCCTTTTTATCCCCTGTGAAACAAACAAAAATAAATTCTGTCTATTTCAGGGCAAAGTTTAATTTTACTTAAACATATAAAGATGCAGATTGACTATTTGTCAACAGGATGACAGCAGTGAAGAAGCTGAGGATTGATTGATGGATTGATGTTTTTGTGGATTTTCACCTCCAGCAGGACCAAAACAAAAGGACTGATTTTAAAGTTACAGTGCATCTTAGTGCATATTAGCATCTAGCCAGGCAGATCACATGCAGGGTCAGTTTTCCACTACCACAATAACATGATCAGATTAATTAACATTAACATGCACGCCTTTTTAGATTACCAAGTTCAGATTACAGCTAAAAACCACCCCTCTCATTTGGATTATAAACTCATTCCAATCAAGCTGAATTAGATCAGAATATTCTGATTGTGGAGTGTACATGACAAATTTTTATACCGATTGGCTGTTTTATTCTGATTACATACTGTATGTCCATGTAAATGTAGCTACTAAAGTTGTGGAAACCTCCATTGAGCTAATGGTCATCACTGCAGCCTCGTTCACGTGCTCTGCAAGATGTTTTAGAAGCTCAGTCAGAAAGCAAAAATAAAAACTATAAAATAGCTTCACTTTAATTAGTTTGGCAGTCAGTGGAAACAGACTTCCTCTTTGAAAACTGATTTATCCTGTAAGCTAAAAATGCTTTTATTCATATCTAGGAGCTCAGAGTTCAAAATAAGTCAATAAATATTTAACAATTTTAAAACCAAAAGTGTTATCTTTGACAAAAGACAAAATACACTAATCTGTTTTTTATTTGACTTTAATTTTTTAATTTAGATTTTTTTATCTAAACACATAAACAGGCTAAAATAAAGAGATAAGTAAAATGCATTTTTTGGGGGGTAATAGCTGACGATACAGTTTCAGACACATTACGCCCTGAGATTGTCCTTGTTTTTAGTGCAGTTCTTTGGACCTTTTTTCTTGTAATCTCTTATCAGTTTAAATGGAAATCAGAAAGCTTTCCTGAAGGCACACTTAATCAAAACATTTTTACGTCTTGAACAAATTAGTTCACTTTTGATTGCATTTCTCCAGAGTACCTTAGAGGCAAATAGTTTGTATTCAGTCACCTCCAAGTGTGTTTAATTATATGCAAATCAGTTATTCTTAGCATGGAAGATGTGCTTGTGTGTCCTGTGTGTTTTACTTAGGATCTTGATTTGAATCTTTTGGGTGTCCAGTTAGGCTGAATAAAGAAGGACACACTCCCACTGATATCTTTTAACAAGAAATCTACTTTAGAAAATGACTAAATTTAAGTGAATAATCTAGTTAACTGTAAAAATATGCCTTTATTCTCTCCACACTAAACAAACAATTCATTCACTTCTCTTACAATATTTTTTTTGTATAAGGTTCAAATCATCACAGTGAAAGTTCCTGGATTTTGAAATAGAAGAATATTTCTTTATCATACCAGGAAGCTTCATTTCTACCGTTGTGCCAACACCGAAACCTTTTTGTTCACAATAATAAATAATATATTTGATGCAGCTTGCATTTTCATGCCAGAGAACTGCAGCGGAGGAGCTTTAGAAAATTACACCCTCATTCTAACATTTCCCTTATGTCAGAAATCAACAGAAACTTCCCCTTCATGCACAAAATAGAGTAAATTCACGCTTAGCTGAAGCATGCACCTCGCTGAAGAGTTGGGCTCCAGTGTGCAGAGGAAGCAGAATCTTTTCTAAAAGAAAGAAGAAAAAAAAAACGTCTCATATTAAAATCCAAATTCATTTTCACTCAGTTTATAGTTCATATTTTTTGTGCAAATAGGCTTATTCCTTCTCAATGTTGATGTCAGCATCTGCCCTACTTTCTTCAGTCCGTAAACCTTGTGAAAGCTTAAAAAATAAACTTGTGCTCCTTTTTAACTTGGATGATCACTAATCTTTTCTTACTGTAAGACGGGGCTTTGATGGAATTTTGCTTGTCTGTGTTTAGTGCAAGTTTTTCTTCTTAGTTTCATGGTAAGCATAAACGTTCATTTCAAATTTTCTTAATGACTAATCTTAACTTGGATTTCTGTGTTTATTTTTCTAGATAGGTCAAGCTTTTATCAAACAAAAATGTGAAGAAGAGATTGTCCCAGGGATTAAACCTGCATTTGTCAGTATATCAGACACTTTTACTAATTTGGTCAAGAGCTCATCCCCTTTCAGCTTGAACTGAGCAAAAAAACAAAAAAAAAAATATGTGTCTGAAATATTGGTTCAGACCAAACAGCAGAACTTGTATTTACTGAAACTAGTTCTCTTGATTTGGATCAAACTGACTTCTGCTTTCAGTGTTAAAGCAGTTTTTAGATGGTTCTGAATTTCAGCACAAATACAGTTAACTACAGGGCTTTAGTGTCAGAAGCACATAAAAAGAGAAGATCAAACTGAATTATTACTTGACTGCATTTCAAAACATCATTTAAAAATCTCATACATTAATAACACTCCTAAGACATCCAGAGAGAAAAGGAGATATTAAGTGAAAAACACATATTGTACTTAGAGCTGCTGCTGACAATCACAGTTTATTCATATTATTTTATTGGCAGTGAAATGGAATAAAAAAATGTCTTATTCTGAATTTATGCATAAAACCAAACACAACCAGCTCAAAAGCATAGAACATAACAAGCAAAACAAATTAAAAAACAAACAAACAAACAAAAAACAGCTGAATATTTTGTGATCGTCCTCTTCTTTGGAGAGCTGTGTCAATGATCTGGCAACATCTAGTGGCAAATTTGCAGATTCCAACCAGTCACATAGACCACCTCTCTCTCCCTACGTGTAACAAACTCAGGTCTAAAACTCAGGAAGCCCTTTAAAAGTCCAGATCCAGACAGGTTTCATTTAGTCAATAAGGCAGACTTTACTGATGTAGACTTTCCCTAATGTGAATGGATTTTAGATGCTAAAAAAACATCCTCTGTTTTTATGCTCACAAGCTTTTAGACAAAAACTATAAAAGCTGTTATATTGCATTTCTGCAGATCAGTCTAAATGGATCCCAAAGGATGTTAAATGCTCGACAGAATAATCACTTTGTTTTTCTTATGCTTTATTTTTTTTAATTTCTGGTTATGGGTTTCAACTCACTAATATTCCTCATTATATTTTTGTCACTCTGACGCCGGATGGTTTTCTCAAACAGAGAAAGTTGGATTATTTGTTCGTGCCTTACACAACAAACTGGGATTAGGCTTTCCATTTTTGAGGAGATTGATGAAACTGATAGAAATCATTTATACAGGCCTCCACTTCCTGAATACAAATCTGTTTTGTGCAACAGAATATCATTATCTGATAAAAGAAACTGCAGCGTTGTTGTTTTTTTTAGCTTTCAGGAATATATATCTATTTATCATTCGCCATCCTATGTAACAATGTGACTTCATGTCGTAGACATGATGTGTGTTAACTCCAAATTTCTTAAGGAGAATAAAAATAAAAAATGGACATCAGCTTGGAAATATCCACACAAAATGACTTAGATGAATAAATAATTAGAGAATGACTATAACCCATAAGCAGTAAATACAGTAGCAGCTTAAAACATGTATTTAAACACATTCATTTGCTTTTGTTTTCCTAAACATAAACACTTGGCCTCGTGGAGTGATGTCCCAAAGCCATTAAAAGTCTCAGAGCTCCTTCACTGGAAAGCTTCCGGAATATTCTCGTCTGGGCAGCATCAGCCACTAAGCTGCTGGAAAAATAAATTTGCACAGCTGCAAACACACACACACAAATACACACACGTACACACAGACAAACAAACACTCAAATGAGAATTTAGGCAGGACCGGCCATATTGAAAATGACAACCACGCTTGTGTTGATAACATTTGATATGCAACGCTGGCACTCCTCCTCTGAGCCAGTCGACTATTCGCAGTTAAAAAGTCGCATAATTTTCTACATGAGCACAATCAGCACATTCACATAAACAGTGGGAGAAAAAAAAAAAAAAAAGATGGCCGCTGCTACTGAAATGTTTGGCTGTTCTCTTCTCATTTCACATTAATGAGAATCTGTTTTAGCCGCAGACTCGCTTTCATTCCAGCATTTCTGCCGGTGATAGCAGTGACGCCGTTTGACTACGGCCCTTTCTTATTCCCTGTTTGGCGTGCACTTTGCACGTCAGGCTATTAATTCACGATTAAATTAGGGGATGGGGATGATCGATTCTATTTCCTGTTACCCCAATCCACCACATCCCTCCACTTCAGTTAAGCGCGTCAGTGCGTCGTTACAAGACAAATGGAGTTCAGTAACAGATAAAAAGGGGTCTGTGAATGTGCCACTGTTGAGCTGCATATCTTACCACTGTGGGACTCTGCATCTTAAACAGAAATAACACGTACAGAATAAAACCATTACCCTAATTAATACTGAGATCCACGTCTAAATAAGTCTGCCAGTTTTGTCGTTGGGGAGTTTTGATGACACACAAAGTGCCGTCGCTTGACAGCATCGGTTTGTTTGGGACATGAAATCCTCCGCGTGCGTTTCCCAGCATCTGCTCCACATTTACTCCTTTGCCTGGTTTATGCAAAGTAATGTTTGTACTCTGCTTATTTACACTGTAGGAAAAATTGGTTGCGTGCAAAAAGCATCAGAAGCTGTTGCGGCAGAAGTCTGTGCTTAAATTTCCTTTCAGATTATGTTCTCCAATATATAGACTTTACTGCAAACCTGAGGGTATAAATATTAAATTAGATACCTGAAGTTTGAATGTCTTTTTTTTTTACCTGAAAAATGATTCCTTCAATATCAAAAATACAATAGGATTCCAGGATATAATATTTTTATATAACAATTTTAGCTTTTAGATTTAATTTGCTAAAATGTTAGAGAAACAAATGCAAACATACACAGAAACATTATCGCTTCTTATCTTATGTGGTGGGAGATAATAAACTGTTTTTTTGCCACCAGATCAAGCTGGATTGATTGTTATGTTTTACATATTTGTGCCATGGATCAGCTCAAACACTGGGTGTGTGCGGGGGGTGTTGATGGCAGAACTCAGAAGATGAGGTTAACATCAGCTCAGCAACTGGATCCAGATTGATAGTCTGGGAAAAGTGGTTTGGGTTGGTTTTTCAATCTTGGAGTCATTTGAAACAAAGGAGGTATTTTTTTCTGGGTTGGAACATGAGGCAATGAGTGACACTAGAGGAAGTGGAAGTTAACAAGCTGCAGAAGGTGTGTGTGTTTTGCCTCACCTTTTTATGAGGCATCCCGTCAGCAGTGATGTGTAAAAAAGCGAGCTGCACTCCCGATCGCTCAGTGAGAAATTATAATCACATCTAAATACCAACATGAAACAGGACCTTTAAATTTACTTGATCAAACCTGGTAAGTGGAGGTTTTAAAAGTCCTTACTCCTAATGCAAACAGCACGTGCAGTCTGAAATCCACAATAATTGAAATGATGGTAAACATCTTGTAATTACCAGGTCTTTTGCTCCTGTTAATTCTCTGCAATGAGCCCGTTTCTCCTTCAGCGTTTCTAATTAAACATGGATGAATTCTGTTCATCGTCTTTTTGCTCGTCACCTCTGTTCACACACCCATGCACACACACACACACACACACACACACACACACACACACACACACACATACACACACAGCACTCACATAGCATGCTATTTCTGGGCTGTGTTGTCTTGACATCCACATTTAGAACTCGCTCATTTGAATGGTGCATATGTGAGATTCATTTCTGAAATATTTGATGCATCATAGTGAATCTGGGACTTATTCTTGGGGTTTGAGTTATGCTTCTAAAGCAGTGTTTCTATAACTGGCAGCATGCGTCCAACCACACGCTTACAGTTTATACAGGCCAGTGTTTCTCCCACGATTTTCACCTGTCTTTCTATTTTAGGAGCACTAGCCCAAAATCTAAGTTATTATAGCATGACAAACTTTAGATATAACTTTTACTTTTTAAGAACTTTCACAACAAAGGAGGAGTTTCTTTGTGACATGGTATGTGACAAGCCCCGCCCCTCAGCCGATGTGAGCGTTCTTCAGGTGTATGTTTGACAGTGAACAGTGTGTTTTCAGGCTCCCCTCCAATTGTTGCATTTTTCATCAGCCCCCAGGGGTGTTTCACTCTGATGTTTAGGATGATGTAGCAAAGAAGTTGATCTTTCACCATGTTTTTGATTGGATGAACGCAGCCATTTCTCCTTGCAGTTTATCAGCGATGAAAACGTTGCTCTAGTTCAACAAGCTTCAAAAGGTTGGGATTAGAGCACTCAATCAAAAGTGGATCTCACTAAAACAGTATATTTTATCTAAATACTGGTTAATTTTCACGACGATATAATCAAGAAAATACTCCAAACATGATGCTGCTATGGAGGTAGTGAAACAAAATACTTTTTCTCTTTGATCCTCAACCCAGTTTTACTGTTAGTGCCTATTTCCAATACATGATGGTTTTAGATCAGGGGTGCCCAAACATTTTCCCCAAGAGGGCCAAAATTCAAAAACATTTTCTCTGAGAGGGCCAAAATTAAAATCAACTTGAGGGCCGCGGGCCAAATGCAATAATATAAGAAATGCAAATACTTATTAAGTAAAGTTGTTTTATTTTTTGTGGTTAAGCTAGCAGCCAGTGTGGTTGCCCACATTCATTTTTTTCTTTTTTCTCCATGGACATGGAGAAAATTCAACATATGCTCAGACAGCAAAACTCATGGGACTTTTCATGATTTAAAAATTTGAGTATATGTGGTCTTATAGAATATGCAAATCTAGATATTTAAATCTTATCTAAATGTCTCTTGTAGTTACTTGTATTTTACATTTAATCTTAACATAATTACAATCTAGTAACCAGGACAACTGCCGGTGGGCAAAATCAAATGGCTTGGCGGGACAATTTTGGCCCGTGGGCCCCACTTTGGGCACCTCTCGTTTTAGATCATACTGATCATACTCCTTTATTAATAATGAGTACTAAAATGGCCACACTTTGCTTATTTCAACACCAGTATAGAAAACCTTGTTGTTAATTTCTTAACTGTTTTAAGCTTTATCCATTGCACTTGTAAAAAGCACAATTTATGGACTTTTGTCTCATACCTACATTGCACATTTTAAAAGTTGTTTTATTTTATAGCTGACAAAGGCAAAACTTACCAGAGGTGTATAGTAACTCAGTACATTTACTTTGTTAATGTGCCTAAGTCATTTTTTTGAGGATTTGTAATTTTACCAAGTATTTTTTTCTGATTGCAACTTTTACTTTTATTTTGTTATATTTAAAACATAAAAATACTTAAACTTTATTACTTTAAAATTTTAAACTTAGTTACTAGTTACAAATTTAAATATGATCGGAACTCATTGTGAAAAGAGTTGTTTATTTCATGCTAACAAATAAAGTGTTGAATTTACTGAACCAAAGCCAAACCAAGCCATTTACTGGCTTAAAAAAAAAGAATTTACTGAATTAAGTTACTAAAGTACTTTAAATACATTTTTTACCAAAGTCATTTTCTGTTAATGTAGTTTTACTTTTGCTTTGTTATTTCTTTTTAGTACTTTATATACCTTTGTTCCTAGAATCTTTAACAAAAAGTGCAGCTTCTCAGCTTGGCTCTTTTTCTAGTTTTTAACCTACAACATTTTCATAATTCATATATTTTGACAGTTAGCTCTTAGTCTATGTGTCTGATAATTAACAGAGGTATTGTTTGCAATATTTACCAAAACTAAGGAGATGGTTGGTTTAACAGTAATCTCTGCTGACTGTCTTGAGTTGAGAAATCTAGGACATGAGTGCTGGGCAGCGCAGGATTTTTTTTTTTGTAAAAATATAAAAGTATCTTCTTTCAACCTTGAGTTGAAAGGGGCTCACAGCTGTTTTCGTCTTATCTGTTGGCTGCATGTGTCTCTCCTGAAGGCACAAGCTGAAGCCTACAGGTTGTGGTATCAGAAGTATTCACACATCTCTCCAAAACCGAGAGTCAAAAGGGAAGTCAGGCGAAAAGGAGTTTGGGGTGGGATGGGTGGTGGGGCAGCTAGCATATCAAAAAAGACACACAAAATAAAATATTATATTTATATGTATATATATATATTTCTGACATATGGATCATGTTTTAAAGATTAAATATGTTCATTCTAAGGAGAACTTCTCTTTGCATCGCTTTCTGCTCACATGTGGTGTGATTTGAGAGCAATTTTACTTTAAATCTTCTTATATTGCGAACATTTTTTGGCTGAGAAGCTAAAATCCACAGCAGAACTTATATAAATAACCAGCCAACGTTATGGGTTTGTCTTTTTATGCCTTGCTTTTGTTTTTTTCTTCACCCTTTTTTTTCCTTTTTTTGATGCCTTCACCTTTTCTCATTTTATTACAGCTGTCCTTTTCTCTCTGTCTGCATCGCTTCTTTTGTTTTCTTTAACGTCTGACCTCTACCTGCTGCTCTTTTATACACAAGCACTGACAAATTCTTGACTGGATGATGTTAATTATTGTGGTGTAGTGTTGAATTAAATTCCCTTGGCTTTCTTCGAGAATTAATGATTTCCCCCTAGATGAAATGTGGGGGTTTGGCTTTATTTTAGTTCACGTTTAACTATTCATAACTGGGTTATGTAATGGCAATGCATCAGCACAGAAGGTAGGGCAGATAAGTGCCTTGCAGACTGAGTCCTAAGAAGGTAATACAGAACATGAAATCCTCTCCTTCCCAGTTTTAATTATGCACATTCTTTAGTGTGAAAAATGACGTCAGCTTCGCTGTGCGCGTAATGGAGCTGGGATAAGTTGACTTTTTATGTCGAAAACACTTTCTGATTAATCCAGAAAGCAAGCAGATAAAATCTCACTCGACTGAAGTTGATGTTCCGCTTTTTAAATGTCACCTATGACTTTATGCCTCATCTGGATTTGATTTCTCTTCGATTCCTCCGGTCGCGAATGGAAAAGTAGAACAGGCGTCTGTGCAGTGTAACTGACACTGTTTGAAATGGCTATTTAGAAAGCTCTTTATATATTAGCACATGATGTGATTAGATAACGCCTGATGAATAGCTTACATGACTCGCTTCAGGTCTAAAGCAGATATATGGTCAGTGCAGCAGAGCAGGTCAGTGCGAGCGCTCACGTGTGTGTGTGTGTGTGTGTGTATGTGTGTGTGTGTGTGTGTGTGTGTCTGCCTCATTAGGTGTGAAAGACATGGCCCTTACCAGCCTGCTCCTTTACAGGTTTTCAAATTGAGGCTTCAATTTGCAGCACAGCAAGTTCTAAAAATAGCAAGTTGGGGAAGAAAGAGGGGAAGAGGTGGAAAGGCATAAAGAGGGAGTGAGTGAGTGGAGGACACTGGCTGCTTTGGTCTTCAGAGAGTTGGTTACATTTGATCTTTTCCAACACCCCCCCTCCCCTCTACGCTTTTAATCCATCCCGTTTTCACAACTCCTCCTTTCACGCTCACAACTCCGTCTCTCCCTCTGATTCCATCTGTCTTCCCTTTCCCCCCCCACCTCAGTCACCAAATCTCCTTTTTACCCCCCTCCTCCTCTCCTCCCTCCACCCACCTTTTCCCGCTCACTGTCTTTCGCACACGGGGTTGGCACACACGTTATCACCGAGCTGGGGCAGAAGCTGGGACTGCAACACACACACACACACACACACACACACACACACACACACACGCGCGAAACAGGACAAAGAGGAGAAAAGCAGCGCTGACACATCCTGAAAGAGAGAAAAAAAAAAACGGTTCAGGAAAACAGATTGGACCAGTCTCCGTCTTACTTGTGTTGCACTTGTTCTGCTGTCGACAGTTTTGGTGGATGAATGGTGCCTTTCTTTGTCGCATACTTGGACACACAACAGTAACAACACACTCATATACTCATCATCAAACAAGCAGGACCACTGAGAGTGCAGATGCCGGTGTCTAAGGTAAAATTCCAAAATATTTTTGTGTCACTAAAGTGATGGTCAGTTGAGAAGCTCTTTCTGAGACTTGTGTTTTCTGTGCCGTGAAGAGTAGATTCATTTCAATTTTGCTCACTAATGTTTGTGGGTTGTGATTATCGTCACTGTGTTGAGGTTGTAAAAACCCAGTTTTATTTGCTGCAGTCCCAGGTGAAACCAGGACAGTAATTGTTTCTTGTGAGATTAGTTGGTGGAGATTTCTGTTCCTTGTTGTTTATTTGATTTTGTAAGACAAACAGCCCGGCTCTACTTCCCTTTTTGACTGATTGAGGTCCCTGTCGTTTCTGAGGCAGAAAGATGTTGAATATGTTTTTTAACTGTTTTATTTATAAAATTTGACTCAAACAAGTTTGGTAAGACTACAGTTTTCCATTTATTTATTTATTTATTTATTTATTTATTTATTTATTTATTTATTTTTTTTTTTTTTTTTTTTTTTTTTGCATTGACTGCCATTGAACACTCATATCAGATAAAGTTATTCTCATTAGACCTTTGCTTCTCAAAGGATTTTCTCAGCAATGGTTGTTGACCAGAATAAGTGGGACAAGAGACCAAACGAACGTGTTCTACTTTTCAGTGAAGACTGCTTTGACACGATCATGTAAAAAAATGTTCTCTTGAGAGAATGAATGAGAATTCATTGTGAAGTTAGCTACTCCAATGCAATATGTGCAAGGAATACTGAATTATAGATTATTATAAGCCTTTTTTAAGAACCTTCCCTGGATGACAGTCTTTCTTTTTTCCTCCTGATTCTCTGTATGTGAGCTTTCTCTCCCAATTAAAGACAAAAAGAGAGTAAAAATATATAGAACATAAAGTTTTACATAAGAGTGTCTTTATGAATCAGAAACACACTTTTCTTTTCAATTTAAATAAGCTTAAAAAGACTTTATTTGTGATTATATACGCAATATATTTCCGACCATGTTGTTGGTAAAGGCTTAGTTGTAAGATTTCTTTTTTAATTTTCTGACTTCATTTAATGTAACAAATAGTCAGATGCAGAATTTGTTTGAATTAAGTTAGTGTGCTAAATAAATTAAATTGGATGAAATACTCTTTAGATTAAGTTTCACAATATTGTTTTTAGTATCTGCACTATAAATGTAATTTTTAGTCATAAGACATAAGTTGAATGAAGCTACTGTGATGTCATCTAAAAAGGAAATGAATGTGATGTAATTTAAGATGTTTTGGCTACAGACTACAGCAGCATCATGTCACTTCCTTCTTTTTGAAAAAGCCACCACCTTTTAGGGTAAAAGCAGATGTTCTAAATTTGTTGACTGCATTGAAAATGGTAGTGATGTCATGAGTTCCTGTGTTGTGTTAAAAAAAAAACAGCCCCACTTTTGATTGTTTGAGAGACGGTGGTGGTAGAGATTTGTGGCCCCAGGATGACTGCATTAACAATTTCAATGATAAACGGAGGGAGCTGTTTTGTTCTGTTATTATGTACTTGTGTATTGATTTATAAATGAAATGCAAACTGTCTGTTACTTATAGCCCATCTTGAAGGATGCTAGTAAGCATGTCGTAGTAATGATGTCATTAATTTACCGGAACTTTACTGGAAACGAATAAAGCAAAAATAAAGAAGCTTATTAAAATAGAACAAGAAAGTGTCAGAAGTACAACCCCCAGGGTTTCATTAATTTGTCAGGATGTGACACATCATGCCATCGAGTGATGTTTTCATCCACTTTGATGGAGGAAGAACGTTTTATATATAATATCACTGATTGGCATTGACATATTACATAATGGTTGGCTTGACAGGCCATAATATATTTGGGTACTTAATTGCTTAGAGTCAATACTGTAGTCGTATTTAATGTTGTTTTATCAGGGAACACCTCAGAAGACTCAATTACCTTCAGTCAAAGTGATGTAGTTGTTTTACTTAAAAGGCAGGAACAGTTCCTGAGGGCTAAGTACCTAGAACCAAAGCTCTGATTTTTGAACACCATGTGACAAATAAATAAATAAATAAATAAATAAATAAATAAATAAATAAATAAATAAATAACATTAATTAAATGATGCACACTGTCAGCAGCTTGAAAATATTCAAAACTTAACTAAAATGGGAAACATCTGCTAAAATGGGAAACATCTGTCGTACAGTTGATAGATTGTGTAAGATGCTAGATCAATGCTTATACATCAATTTATATTATCTTATACAGAATAGCATACCCTTCACATTGACTTATGTAATCTAATTTAAACTAAGAAGAAATATAAAGGTACTAAGAAACCAGATTTTTGGCCAGGTTAATAATAGCTCATAATTCCTTTACTGTTTTGTAAAATCCCAATGTTTCCTTTCAAGATTCCTTTTCTTTACTCATAGCAACAATATTGAACTATTTGTTTTGATTGAGTCACGTTTGGAGGCAAATTTCTCAAGGACATTAAATAAACGGCCAATGTTTCTGCATGTACTTTGGGTTTAATCTCATGTGATGCTACATCCCAACATTTTAGACTAATGTGTACCACAGAGTGCTGCTGCCACTAAAGGTTAGGCTCAGAAATATGGAAGAATCTGAGGTAAAGACTTTTCTTGCCTGCATTAATGTTGTTGGCTCTTTACTTTTGATATAAAAGGTAGTGTTAAAAGTGATTTGTGTGGCATTTTTATATCTTTGCTTTTACTTAAAGGAGACCAAATATGGGTCCTAGAAAATGTTATGGTATGTCTGTGGGCTATCCAGAACATGTTCATTCAATT
>JAUBOC010000037.1:12940544-12951360 GCA_032275365.1 Anablepsoides cearensis | reverse complement strand
GTAAGAGTTTACTTAGTTAATGTTGTTCATTTGTAAACAACTGCAGTTACAGCAGAATAAAATGGGTATAAAATTATAAATGAAAAATTCTAACAGTGTTTTACACATTTTGAATGCGTACACAACCAGTTTACCATAAAAATGAAAAATATGACCTGGCTTCATATAATAGCAAAGAAGAAATGCAGTCTTAAAGGTGTGCCTTTTGATGACTATTTAAAAAGTTGATTCTGCATTTTAGTGTCTGTAGTAGTTGTTGTGAATGTCCAGCAGAGGGTAGCATGCATCATCATTAGGAGTCTGCTTCTCTTGGCAAATACTGGGAAATTAAATAAAACCTCCTTTTATGTTCTGCACAATTGAATGCATCATGGTGTAAATGTGTGACACATTTACTGGAATGCAAACAAACGACCAGCTCTAACGTGGTCGCCTCCACCTGCACCCCTGCAGACAGACAAGAAGAAACAAGCCTGCAGCAGACACAAACCAAAATAGGATGGGATTGAAAGAGAAAGACGGTCCTTTTAGAACTCTTCTGGGTTCTAGCAGACTTCCTGACAGCCGAGAAACAGAGGTAATCAAGTGGGCGCTTTATCATCATCGAAAATCAGAAGTGCAGCTCCCCTTTATCTGCCTCTCCTTCCACAAGTCTGTCAGCGCAGTCGACAGCCTTAAATGGCAGTGTAAGTGCACTGTGCAGCAGAGGAATGCAGCAGACAGAGCTGGAGCCTGTTTGTCTTGGCAGATTCGAGGGTAATTTTACTACCTATTGGCGTCATGGACACGTTTCCTTTGAGGTGTTTGTTTCCATTATTTAAAATAATCTGTAAACCCCCCCCCATCTCCCAAATTTGTAAATCTTGCAACAGCTCAAAACACAGAGAAGTCTGTTTGTGTTTTCTCCCTGAAAAACTGAACTTTTATGAGGCCACCATTGCACTGATTTATGCTCCAACATGCACATACTATATATTTTCTTCTAATGCTATCAAAGCTTACAACCCACAGCTTTGGTGTAATGTGCTGTTTCAGCAGAGTAGAATCTGATAATAATTAGTTGCTTTATTTTTACATTAGTAGAACTTTATTCATTGATGGGAATCTGTTTTAAAAGAGGTTTACCATCTTTGGTTTTTAATAATGTTAGGCACTTAATGACAAACAGCTGCAGTCTTAATGTAGATTATTGTAAGATTGTTAGATGTTTTTTAAAGATTTGAACAAAAACTTTACATTTTTGATAGATATTGTATCATATTAAAATTATAACAGCTTGACATAAAACCATAAAAGCAAATATTTTGCTCATAAAAGTCAAAAGTTTATGCACAGTATAATAAATTAAAAAGGCCTGTGGACTGCTTTGGAATGAGATCCGTTCAGTTTTAAAATGCACATTTCAGTCACTTCCAGCTGTCTCTTTTTTAACCTTTTGAAAAACATTATGAAAGTTGAACTTTTAGTTTCTGTTTGCATTCATGCTACATTCATTAATATAAATCACAGTTGTTATTTGGAGGTTTATTTAATTACATTTGATTATACATTTAAAGCTTTTGCATAAGAACCAGTATTATCAGGTGTTTGTGTTTTGTACCACTTCACTGTTTGAACCTTCCTGTGTCACTTCTTGTTAATCCTGCTGCCAGCCACTGTTTACTTGGCCTTTATTCTGCTCTAACTCTGGTCCTGTCATTCTTTCCACTCTGCACATTTTCCTTTCACTCAGGTTTTTTTTCCTTCACTGGCTCATCTTCAATATAAGGAAAACCAGAGACAGAGAGCAACCTTAAAAAAATGATTGTTAAACTAAGAGACTCTTCTTGGCTAATCCTCAAAGTTATTATTGACCCAGATTAATGGAACATTGTCACAAAAATTTCCAAAGTCAAACGCACAAATTGTGTGGTGTTTGTAAAAATCAATAGATAGCCTACTAAACCTAATATTAGACTTGGTGCATACTTTATTGTTGTGTAAGTAAGTAACTTTATTCAGGAATACAAAGCCTTTCTAGCCTATAGTTTCACAGCTATTTACACACAAAATACATGTCTTATGCCTTACACTCTATCAACAACTATTTCATATAACTTAAATATACATTTTATCACAATCCAGCAAATAAGGTTGAAAAAAGACCATTCACTAAAAATCCAATTATTTGACTTTAAAACAAGAAAAGAATACAGAAGAAGATCATTATAGTTGATTTCTTGTTGCTCTTTCCACAGGAAAATCAAAGATTACTGAAAAAATTTAACTTCAATGTTTTGGACTGAAAGTTGACCATCTGACATGAGATGAAAGCACAAAAATCTAGTGACAAAAAGAGAAAGCACAAAACAGTTTAGCTTTTAAGCATCACCATTAGGACTGTATAAAATTAAAGAGGGACATTTATGGCCCACAGGCCTTGAGTTTGACACACATGTGCCATATTTCATCACAAAGATTACAAACAAAAATGAAGTGGCTTTTGTTAGCAACAACTTCAATTCCGAGATCATGTTTTCATTATAAAAACAAACGCTCATCTCTAGGTGTATGAGACCATCTGCCACTTTCAATTGCTAAGAGCTGAGCATCTTAGTAACAATAAAGACCTACTAAAAGGCTAAGCAAATGCCTTTCTGGTTCAAGGGTACATTTATAGGATAAATAAATCTGCATTTCTGTGCAAACTCTGATTCAAAAATATCTCATAATGCCTTATAATTCCAACACCTTGAACTTCCCAGACATAACTTAAACCAACCAATATAAATGGATTGGAGTGCTTTGCACCACTCTTTACATTAGTATATTAGGAAAAATTATCTCTTACAGTTGTATGACTTTTACAACTATCAAGTCTATATTGATAATAAGTTAACAGAAACACCATGACTTACACCATGTCACAAATAAAACAAGTTAATTACGGCGGCCTTTGGGCTAAATATAAAAACAATTGAAAAGTAATGTCATGTTCCATTCATCTATCTCCAGGGGTCGCTGGTGTCTATATCCAGCAGTCACTGTGTAAAAGGTGGGGTCCACCCTGGACAGGTGGTAAGTCCATCACAGTCCCATAGAAACAAACAACTTATCACACTAACTCCAATTACAAGTTACCAATTAGCCTAACATGCTTGTTTTTGCTTTGTGGGAGGAAACCAGAGTACCTGGAGAAAACCCACACATGCACAGGGAGAACATGCAAACTCCACCCAGAAAGGTCTCAGGCAGGGAGTTGATCTTGTAGCCTTCTTGCTGAGAGGGGACAGCTGTACCAGCCTCCATGTGTCATCACAGAGGCACGAGGACACAAACACCTCACTTTCACTCAAACCTAGGGACAGTTTAGAGCTATCAAAATTCATATTCCACTCATCTAATTTCATTTGTAACAAATATATAATTCTGTAACCCATCCTGTGGTGACAAACCCACTACAATTGTCAATATTAGACTAAAACATTACTTATTTTTTCACATTCAGAATATGAAATTCAGCCTCCTCAGTTTGTATAAAGCTTAAAATCCTTTCTACTTTTCCCGTCATCACATAGTTTTTATTTTAACTTGTCAGTGCACATCCACACTAAATTTGTTGAAAATGCATGAATGGTTCTAACCCAACACTGTTGGCTATAACAGGTCAACTATTTTGTTTATGAGGTCTGAATACTTGTTTAAAATCTGAATAAATATCTATGCTCAGTGCGTGCGCTGGTGGGGAAACACTTTCAATGTGTTTATAGATCGCTGTGTGATGCATAAATTCTTGTGTTGTGTCAATAATAAACAGAGGCAGGTTTTTTGAAATGGATAGATTTAAGCCCCTAAACAGGGGCACTAAGTGGGTCATCAGACACAGTCACATTGGAGGAGCTTGATATGAAGCTCCACTCATGTGACTGTGTGTTAATCAGACACCTAAAAGTGGTTGTCAAAAAGAACTGATGTGTGGGGACTACAGAACTACAGAAAATAAAATTGTAATTGGGGTCATGCAGCATTCTGATTCTACATTTTAGTCATTAAAGGCATCTTTTTTCCTCTTTAAGCCTCAGTGGTTTGTTATTGTTTAATAAATCAGACACTTCAGTACTGCAATACTTTGGTCTGAATTCCTCCTTATTGTAACTCCAGAGGCCCGTCTTTCACCTTTGTGAAAGTGGTGTTTCAAATCAACTCGTTTTGAGGCTGTCTCTTTAAATCCAAACAAGGTGCTTCACTTCTCACCCCCTTCCAGCTTCCAGTGAGGTCCATTCCAGTTTGATTGAGACTTTTGACCCAAAGCCAGAGGAGGATGAAGACAACCAAATTGTAGTTGGTATAAGATCAGACCTTATTTAGAAGTTCCTTCACAAATACTGTGACATGATAGTTCAGAAAACAGAGAAAACTGAACAGGCTGAACAATATGACACAAACAGAATATAAAGATATCTATGCAGCACCTGGAGAGACTTAATTCATGATTTCTGCAGAGACTCTAAGCACAAAACAAAATGCATTTAATGGCTGAAAAAGTATGTTTTTCATTATATTTCCCCTTTAAAGACTAAAACAGACTGCAGCATGGTTATATAACTGTTTGGGTTGATATGGATTGACTTGTTTCTCTTCAGTTTGTAGAAAAAAAAACTTTGTCTTCTTTGTCAACTCCAATTAATTCCTATGAACAATAACAGAGCCATATCAAGGCAATATTATTTGACGTGCCATTAATCTATTAGATGTACTTTTGGAACAAGAACCACATGTAAAGCTCAGTACGCATAAATGAGCTCGGAACAACATGTTTTTTTATGTAATGTACCTTTAGAGGAGAGAGTGCCCTCTGTCACTATGACCCCCCCCCTAAATACCAAGTGATGATAAGCAAGATAAACATTTACAGGAACCTGAACATGCTATTTTAGGCCCACTCACAAAAACCGTCATTAACTATTTTCAAGCAGACCCTCCGCAGCCTTCCAGGACAAACCTATTAATGCTGAATAATCATTTAATTGTAGGTAAAAGGTTATAGTATGTAATTGGCACAGTGTGTGTTGATACCATGATGGTGATGCGTACCTCACATTGGCCAGTGCACATGGCCAGACCTAATAATAGCTTGTTTTTTTTACTGTCTGAAACACATAAGAGGTTCATGGAAACTATCTGAAATACTTTGTATCAATAAGTGCCTCTTTGATTTCAAGTGTTTTGTTACTATATAAAACTGAATAGATGTCAGAGGTAATATGCTGCACGGTCTTTGAGAATCACCCTGAATTAGTCGACATCATTGTAGGCAAACGTGACATTTTTCTTCAGTTTTATTGGGCCGTAATTGGTTCGAACAGGACAAAAGGTCTTCAGAGTTCAAATTCACGCAGACGGCAGCCGGACTGGTGCATTCAGCGAAATGCTAATTGAGTAACAAGTAAATATTTACGAAGGGGACCGGACAAACGTTCAGAGCAGTCAACACAACATTTAGTCACCAAAGCAGCTAGGATTTAAACAAAAAAAAAAAGTCTAAGCAGTTTATGCCAAAAAACAACACTGTTTACATTTTCAGTGATGCTTCAGCTCAGTTTTGAGGGTGGTCCTGTACTAATGCTAACAAAGACTGCGGGAGAAAGTAGTTACGTAAGACTAACCATAGGCATTCATAAGAAAATTCTTGTGTCTGAGTGAATACTTTGTATGTTATCTGGAAAGTTCCAGTAAGATTGCTGCAATGTTTTCTTCCTCGCTTCGTTTTAGAGTCATTTGGAAACTTACAGCACAATACGGTGAAGCTATGAGCACAATCCATCAAACACGATATATTTGTATAAATGTGTTTTTTAAGAATATTAAAGACCAAACAAACTTTAAAGAAAATATTATGCAAAATCCACTTTTTAGCCGTTAAATGTATTTTGTTGTGTACTTGGAGTTTATAGGAAAGCAAATAAGTTTAATTTAGTCACTCCTGGTGCTGATCAGATATCTTTATGTTAAGTTTGGATCATATGTTCAACCTGTTCAGTTTTCTCTATTTCCTATGACGTTTTCTGAACTATAATGTCACAGTATTTGTGACAGAACTGCCAAATAAAGTCTGCTATATAGTCGTAAACCCCTCTCTCAAACTAGAATAGACAAGTCCATAAGCTGGGAGTGGGTAGATTCAAAGTGACAAACTCAAAATATGATGATCTGGGACTCATCTCAGAAAAGGGGTGAAAGAGGGGCTTCTGAAGTCACAGTAAGAAGGAATTCAGATTAAAGTATTGCAGTTCCACTTTATATAGACCCCAACTGAATGATTTAAACATGAAAAAGAAGGATGTTAAAGCATGATATGTTTACTTTAATTTATTTTTCACTATGCAAACAGTAATACTTTAATATTAAAAATGTTTTTGCTAGCTTTGCATTTAGGCAAGAATAAGATCCACGGCATGCAGTCAGGGTTGTTTGGTCTCTTTAGATTCTGTTTAATCTGTTAAGCTGGTTGCAAAAATAGTTTTCAATTTTCAAACTTTCAAAACCAAAGCAATACTATTACATCCTCAACCCTGAGAAGAAAGCTTTGTCTTGGTGAAACTAGAAACTTGTTGAACTTCCCATTCTAATCATTCTTTCAATGGAAGCTCCCACATGGCAATAAAACCTCAGCCTCCACATCTTCATTATTTACCTTTCATGTGCTTTCTCTGTGCAGCTGCAGCACTTGTTGATGAATTTATATTTTTTAACATATAACCACTGCAAAAAAACAACATTTTGTATAGATTGGCTGTGTGTATCTGTTTGAATTAGTTTAAGAGTAGTTACTTCTCTGAGCTGCATTTGAAGAAGTGTGGGAACCCTACTGTATCCATCAGTTAGGTATAATATTATAATGTGAATTAGCCATAATAGTTTGCTTTGAAATGCATCCAAAAGAAAGAGTTTGATCTGGGTTAAATCCCAGCTGTGTAAAGAAGCGAAACATTCAAACAATAGATTTAGCTTTCGGAGGTCCTTGGCTCAGCTGCTGTAATCTAAAACCCATGCTATTACAGGTCGCTTGACATTTTCTAACTGTATTGACATTTTGACAAAATCTGCAGCAGTAGCAAGATAAGAAAAAAGAATGACAAGCCTGAACACTTTGAGACATGGTTTGCCTCAGTCATTTGTAACTGCTTCAACTTTAGAAAAAAAAACAATGAGGGTAAATGTGATTTAACTGGCAAATGGCCTTTAATGCTAAAATATCACAGAGTAATTTAGTTTCTGCATGATGCAGCTCTTACTGTCAGTAATCTGTTTCCTCTGTGACCTTTTAAATGGAAACTTTTTAAAAAGAGTTTTGATGATGCCCTCCTTTCATAAGACGTCATGCCCTGATGTCACGGCTCTGAATTTCTTGGACATTGCAGCAGAACCACGGTCCCGGTCCACCTTTGCGCCCTGCAGCGTGTGCACTGAGATCATTACGGTGGGACTTTGGATGGTGCCACTGGCGCAAACAACACTCCTGTGACTTTCAGCTCACGCAAGAGATGATCCAGAAGGCCCCTTTGTTTTATTGTTGTGTCCAGTGTGTGTTGGATAGGAGGTGTTTACAGCACTCGTTGCCATAGCAGGGTTTTGGCTGAGTCAGAACTTAGTTACATAAATGTTGATACAATGGAGGGTTTCCAACGTATACATACATTTATGGAGGCATTAAAAACACTTTGCATGCTCAGAGTTAGTAACACAAGTGTTGCCTTTATTTAAAACAATGTCTAATGTAGTTTTTTTTACATTGCTAGAATTGCCATAAAAATAAAAAGCTGCTTTTCAAAAAGAAAAGAAAATTGTATCGCCGCCAAAATAAGTGACTAGCTTTGCTAATAAAAGATTTAGCAAGATTAGGCTTTGTTAATGCCAACAAACCTCAGAGCTTGAAGTCAGCAGCTTGTTACCCATTTTAAGAAGTTGCTTCTACAGTATTCAGCATTGTTTTTGTTTTGTGTCAAGAACACAGTTTGAAGGACTTTGTGTTTTTGTCTGATGCTCTTTATGTTCTCATTGGGTTAGAGAGAAGTGGAAAACGAGGTACAGACAGTGAGAGCTTAAGAAGTTATTGTGCTTTCATCTGCATGTCAGCTAAGTGGTCTGCATCAGCACATAGCTCCGGCCAAGTTCGGATCACCAACACATGTAAGCGTGTTGCACGACACACGGGAAACGGGACACGGAAACACACTCTCACTTACACTCCCCGGGAGGCAGGAGTCAGGGCCAACAGCTCTGGTGGGATGATGGGAGCACACATGCTGTCCTCACAGGATGAGAACACGGTCAAGGGAACAAGCAGCCCTGGAGGTAGAGATGGGAAAATCAAAATTCACCGTTTTATAAGCAATATAAAATAATTTATGTCTCAAGGCTAAATGCCCTTTTTCAGTCTGCCTCCAGGATCTTTACTCCCAGCTGCTCAGAACAAACTGTAGATTCACATTTATTCACTAGGTCCTTTAAGTAATTACCCATAAAACCTGTTTAGTTTGCTGTAAAATTGGTTCATGTTTCTCTTCCAGTTTATGATAACTATCATATGTTATCATACATTATCCTTTGTGTTCTATAAAAAAATGGATAACTAAACTATTACAGCTTTTGCTTTTTTTTTACTTTTCATAGAACTATAGCTACATGCATACATCATGGCATATAATGAGCCTGCCTTTTGTTGGGAGTTATTTTTGTGATTCCTTTTACTGCCAGTAATAGTCCAACATTTTACTTTAGAAGAATTTTATCAAAGCCGTTCATTCAGTTTAACTGTTCCTGCTATAACTAGTTTTCATTTTATTTTTTTTTTTTCAACTATTTTTTGCAGGTTAGGCACAGTGCTAATATTTTCTTTTCAAAATCATCAAGGCTGCTGATTTTCATTACACAACAAAGTTAAGGACTGGTACTTTACACGAAATGAATGCTATAAAGATGTCTGTCACTGAATAAACTTTGTCCATTTTTGTCCAGTCTCACCATGACTGCCTTTAGCTGTGCTTGGGTCTACCTGGTCTAGGTAGTTTTCAATACTTCTGCTCTGTTATTTTCTATTCAGGTAATATAGTACAATATAGTAAAATATAAACTATTGGGGGGTGGGGTGTTCCAGGCACGTAGTTTAATTCTATACCACAATCAAGTAACCACGATATGTTGCTTTCAGTTGTTATGGAATTTCTGTATATATCAAAAATACATTTGTCTTTGAATTGACTTTAATCTAAACCCCTTAAAACTGGCCTCTGTCTCTTTGAGAACCTCCTACCGTTTCCGACACTCCCACTTCACATCTTCACAATAAATTCTTTGAGAGTGAGATGCTCTGTGGGGCAGAAGAACATGGCTGCAGATTGAGCTCCAGGGAGGAGCTTTGTGTTAATAGGCGGTGCTTTGTACCAGCGAGTGTTTATGCAGCTCCACAGGAGAGTCAAGGATTTCTCATACACGTATGAAAAAGTCAAAGCAACACTCAGGGTATGTTTCTGATGAGAGAATGACATAACATGATGAAAAGCTCAAAAAAGTCAAATTTTGCATTATACCCACCATTTGATAATTTCCACAATTTCAATGGCTATTCTGCACATGAATTACATTTTGAACTAGACCAACATATTGGCAGTGACAGACCTTGATGCGTAATATTTATGCCTAGTCATGCTTCAGATTGTGGACTGAGGGGTCTGAAAAGATCAAATGGCCAACCCTATAATTAGTAAGTGACTACCTCTTCTAACTTCACAACAGCCACTTGTCCTGGTGCATCCTGTATGCTCGAGAAATGTGCGGATAAACGAGTGTATAGTATATAATATTTCATATTTGTTTATCCAATCCTGCTGTTGAAGTTGGTAAGGCAAGTTCGAGGTAGTTTTAAAAAGTGATTATTTGTTTGAGGCCTCAACAAAATTCAACCTGCAGTGTCATCCTTCTTTCCTGTTTGAATCCCTACAGGACAGGACAGTATGCTTGTTTGGTTAGAATAAATGAGATAAGGTTCATGTTTAGAGGGTTAATGTTTTTGTAAAGGTTAATGTTTAAATGTACAGGAATGCCAGGAATCCCTGAACTCCTACGAATTTTGGTTTGCTAACAATACGTCACATGTACACCCACTTCCACACAGCCATGGTACCAACAGTAATGTATGGAAAGCAATGGTGACCAAATTTTAATCTACTGTTATTTAACCAGGCAAATCCTATTGACACAATAGATCTTTTTTGCACCGTCGTGCTGCCAAAAACATTGGTGACCTGTTGAAGTTAAGGGGTTAAAACCTTCATTGTCTTTATCAGCGTACTTGTGCTCAATTGATTATAATTGCCATTTAAACAATAGTTTATGCTTTTTTCAATGCATCTTTTATGCAACTAAGGCTCATTTTGTTTGTAAATAAAATAAATTTGGGCAAATCTGAACCAAGTTAACCCAGTTTAGAATGTGCATATTTGTTTCTTAGCTAATAGCTGGCTGTGTGATCTGGGGTTTGTATGTATAGAGAGTGCAAAACTAGGATCTGATCACAAGTCAACTCAAAATAATTGTTTAAAGAAATGTGTAATGTTAGCTTAGAACACTTCAGATCAACCAGGATGCATGTTCAGACCTATGGGAGCAGCACCGTTTCAGACCTGCATCCGTTAATGCTTTTAAAAGTGGTGCTTTTAAAAACAGTTTCTAGGTTGCATGAAATTTAATTAAAAACTTGATGGCTCAGTGTTCGGGAAATCTAGCTCTCGCAAAACAATGACATCATCTTCACCCATGGGGGGGGGGGGGGGGGGGG
>JAUBOC010000037.1:12916309-12937428 GCA_032275365.1 Anablepsoides cearensis | reverse complement strand
CACGTTTTTGATGAGAGGATAACATTATAACATGATATAAAACTCAAAAAAGTTGATTTTACATGATATAACCCCTTTAATTATTTTAGTTAGCTTTTTTGTGTGTCTGAGGACATTTGATAGACCACACTTAAATCAACACATTTTGTAGATCTTAAAACCGCCAGCCTTCAAATCTTTGATTATAAACATTTAACTAAAATTGGCTTAATAATATCAAAACCATTGTTCCTGTGAAAACAGATTGGTAGGAGGATTTCTGTGTGGTCACTGGTCTGAAAAGTGTGACTATGCCTGTTTTTACAGAGCATGACACAAACACGCACATAGCAGAGCTATGAACCCAACACACAGCACCAAGCAAAGCCCTCACTAAATTGGGTAGGAAATCTCCAGAACATTGTTTAGATACCAGCTTGTAAATCTGTTTCACATAAACAGCAAAATGGGAGTGAAAGAGGAGGAAGAAAGAACCTAGAAGGCTTGTGAAGAAAAGCAGCAGATGATTAGTTGAAGTTTGTATACATAAATCCCAGATTCATTTGTGCACCTTTTAGTGTTTTGTCTCAGTGGGGGAGTTTGAGTCTTAGTTGTTTGGGTCTAGAATGGTTTTAGAGCAGCTCCACAGTTTAAAATTACGTAGGACAGTTTTACTCTGGCTTATTCAGGAATAGTGTTTGATAGTTTATCCACATAAACACTTTTTGTTTAGACGTCGACTCCAATAAATTGTCTTGCACGTGCACATCTGTAAATATTTTCACCAACTTTAGCACCGTCAGAAATGTGTCTTCATATGGTTGCTGTTGCAAGTGTATGAAGAAAAACAACAATAGGCTCCAAATAGGCACCAAACTCTTGCATGTGGACAATCAGACTTTTCTCTGTCTTGTTGCACAGTGATCCAGCAGTCACAGTGTCACAACATCTGCATCTAATGCCTCCAGGGGCCACATTATTGGCTGGTGTTTAGCTAAGTCTTTGCTCTTTTACCATCTTCAGTCAGGCATGTAATACACGTAGACACACACGGTCACACACACACAAGTTTGTATTTCTACCCTTACTACGACCGTGTATTGATTTCCACTCATTTCCAGTCATTTCTGTGACCCTTACCCTAAACCTAACCCCGTCTAACCCTAACCCACCACATCCTGGTCCTAAACCTAACCCCTAATCCATAGTATTCTACCATATTTGTCCCCAAAAGGACGTCTGGTCCTGACAAGGTGGGTATTTATTACAGAAAAGGTCCTAAAAAGGTAACAAAAATCAGGTACGCATAATTACACACATTCCAGAGTTATTTTTAGGTCAGACTGAGTTTTTTATGCATCACTAACCACTACCATGCTGCGCAGGTGTGTGTTGGGTGTGTGTGTGTGTGTGTGTTGGGTGTGTGTGTGTGTGTGTGTGTGTGTGTGTGTGTGTGTGTGTGTGTGTGTGTGTGTGTGTGTGTGTGTGTTTGAGGCCAAGCTTGGATCAGACCAAGAGTGAAAACAGAGACAACTGGAGGCTTTAGGAAAAAAAAAAAAAAAAAAACTACTCACACGTTCTTGAACTTAGCATCTAAATCAAAATTTATTAATCTTTCCTCAGTAAATTAAGGCCAGATGTTTCTTGAGAAAAAGCACATCACCCACCATTTTTCATGCCAGAGTTTTAGACCAAGATCATCTTATTTTGAGAAATGATGAGTTGTAGCCACTTTGGTCACACCTTGAAAACAACAGTATGTGCAATCTCATGCGGAATCAGAAAATCTCACGTTTAAAATATGTATGGTAAATGACTATCAGCTACAACCACACACAATTTTAGCCATGTTTTTGTTGGTAAATGTCAAATAGCTTAACCTTAACTCAGTTCACACCTTAGTCCTGAACCTAACCCTCAGCGGTGGGCACGATTCCGCTTATCCACTAACCTGCTAATAGCGGATCTAAGGTTAGCTGTGGCCACCACTGCTAACCTAGCCTGGCCCTTGCCTTCCTACGCAGTTCCGCTCAATTCTAGTTTGCCTTCACTGCTCCGTCTGGGATTTCTCCCATAGACAAGAATTTCTTCGGGAAAATTTTCGTCCGTGCCAATCAGAGAACAGAACGTCAATTTTCTGCGCAGTGTCTGCTTGTAGTTTATTTTACCTGGGCCAATCAGCAAACAGAAAGCGGAGTTTTGAACGATGTCGATTTTCTGCGCAGTGTCTGCTAGTTAGTTTAGCATACGACAGTGGAGGAAGTGAATAAAGGCAGTCCGTGTTGATAAGGTTTCCAAATTAAAATAAATTTATCATTTACAGTCGTCTCATTCGGCTCGGTACTTTTCTTCTCACAGTAGGGTTGTTTACAGCGCTCGCGATTTCCGGTTAGCTTCTTAGCTTAGCCCCCTTCACGGTGACATATGTCGCGGCCAATCGATCCAATCATTTTAAACTTCAGCAGAGGCCACGCCTCCAGCAAGAATCACTTCTCTATAGCCGAGAGTCCAGACCCTCGTACGAAGCAAAGTAAAA
Source organism: Anablepsoides cearensis (assembly GCA_032275365.1). Classification (NCBI taxonomy): domain Eukaryota; kingdom Metazoa; phylum Chordata; class Actinopteri; order Cyprinodontiformes; family Rivulidae; genus Anablepsoides; species Anablepsoides cearensis. The sequence continues at coordinate 12,934,913 of JAUBOC010000037.1, read as the reverse complement.
GACAAGGGTCTGGTTTTTACCAGGCTACTGCTAACCCCTAACATAAAAAATGATGTTCCACGGTAACAAGACCAGCCATTGGTCCCTGTAAGGACTAGCTGTGCTGACATGGTGGTTATACCAGAACAGTTTCTAAAAATGTAACACAAGTCTGGTATAAACATGGCTTCTTAACACAAACAATATATCATGTATTTTCTAATTGCCCTATGTCTCAGCTGCCTATATGAAATGTCAGAATAATGTATCCCTCTTGTATCCTTAAACCATCAACTCCTAAAAGCTGATATTCATATAAAAAAGACATAGTGTTTTGTTATAGCTTAAAATGACACCTCTTGAGTATGATTAAATTGATGCACAATACAGTGCACCTTTCCCTAATGAAAAGAAAAGAAAAGTAATCTTGGAGGGTCATTTTCATTATGAAATTATTTAAGCTGAATTGTTATCAACATTACCAGCTCAGTGCCTCCTCAAATGTGGTCAGCAGTTTCCAAACTCATATGCAGAAATATCTGTGGTAGCAACACACCACAAATATTTCCCCTGTGTGCACAGCCTTGTGAATCTCATTCAGCTGGAACTAAGATGTGTTGTTGAGCAATGGCTGACCTGACATAAGGACAGATGTCTCCAAAGAGGGCAAAGTTTGTGTGTTTTTCCAGTAGTTTTTGTGTAGTTTTTGGGGGGGAATGCTGGTTAAGAGCTCCTCTGGGAATAACACTTTCCTGTTGATTTTTTTTTTCTTTCTAAAATTTCTGAAATTAATCATTAGATGTTGTAGTCTCTCACAAACCTTGGTGACCTACTTTATGTTCAGGCAGTTGAAACAACAAGACAAACAAAAACACAACATAATGGAAATTTGGAGTTGCTTTTGGAAAAACGGTTTATAAAATTCAACTAATCTTTTCCCTTCAAAAACCTCTGGAACATTTATTTCCTCAGAACCTCCACATATTAACACCTGTAACAAATCTAACTTAGTCTCACCTGCACTTTCTTAACACTGTTCCTCACTTGGAAATAATTGTGTATAAATGTACCCACTAAATCACGAAATGTAAACACTACATGAATAAACAAATTTATAATTGTATACTGGTATAATATATGTTACCCTTGACCCAAATAATGCCAGTTTTAAGGCGTATGGTTTTGCCTACGCCTGTGTGCATATGTTTGTGTGAGCTTTATTAGCAAAATATCTCATGAACCACGGGGCAAATTCATATCTTTAGCTTTGTTTCTACAACTTATAGCATCTGGAGCTAGAAAACAGAACAAGGGCTAAAATTTAGTCAATTTCGCAAAAATTGCACTAAAATCTGGTGGTTGTAGCTGAGCATATTTCACAACACATACTCTAAGTGATGCGTGTTCTGCGAGATTTTTGCTAAAAGCACTTATAAACAATTTTTATCATGTAGGGTTATTTGATATGCATAATTTTAAAGATAATGACACTCTTAATTTTTTATATATATGTATATTTTTTTAGTTTAGCCCCTTTGTTATGTAAAAATTATGGTGCTCATCCATAATTACGCTTGGCCACGAGATAATTTTAAGCAGCATTTATATAGTGATACAGACATTGTTAAAGTCAGATTATTATGTTGTTTTTGTTTTGAACTGTTCAAATGTAACCTACCCCCTCACTTATTATTATTTGGTGCATGTTCATCGTTCATAGTAGGCTGTTTATGAGATGAACACCCCAAGTGTGTGTTAGGAAACAGATTTTAGAAACTACTGCAATAATTACTACATGGCCACGGCATAATCATTGCGTGGGCACATAATCTTTTTTAATCAAATGTCACCAGACGAATTCTATAAAAAAGTATATACAAATTTAATGGGAAAGAAATATATATTTCCTTGGCTTTAGGTACCAGATGTTGGTTAGGTCTCATAAACACTCACACAGAGTTTGACACTCATCGAATGGCAGCTGTAAGGATGATGTATCTTTGCTCTTAGCTTTATTTTTAGACATCACCATGTGCACCCATTCACCTCTCACAGACATATGTGACTTTAGTCAGAATGTAAGGATCACATCATTTCCAACAATAACAACTTCAAGAAGTGATGAAAGAAAAGGAAGCAGCTCATGCAGGCACTTTATATTCAGGACTTTGATGATACAAATTTAATCACAGTCAGAAGAAGTGACCTAATGAAACAGGTATTTAGGTTCATTATTCGTAAGATCTGTTGTGTGTGAATAAATAAGTAATTGTACTGATGTCGGCATTAAACTACTTCACCTACAACTCTGCCATAAACAATATTCTGCTGACCCAAACTGATAGAAACACAAAAACAATTCAAACATAGGGTATATTTTTATTTTGTACCAAAAAACAAGGATAGGGGAGAGTTTTTATCATGAACATGTGGTCACACCCACAGGAAATCAGTTACATTATAATGAGTTTGAAACCTGGAAAGGTGGGCAATCATTTTGTCTGTAAGTAGCCGTGAAGTGTCTAAATGCTAAAACTGGTGTAATCTGCTTTACAATGAGACAACCACAACAAAAACTCAAACTTGTTTTATGTTGTTGCAGTTTTAACTCATAAGCAATAACATAATGCTAACTTGTTGAGGTTTTTGTATTAATGGGTGTTTAATGCAGGAAATGTGTGGTCAGGAGGCTCAGCATTACTGCTTAAATGCATTCAAGCAAAATACAATGTCCCTGTTTGTCTTTACACACACACACAAGTCATGCAAAGAAAGTAGCCAGACATGTTTGTTTGGAAAAAAATTCTACTAATTTAAAGCCATTTTAGCTTCTGATCATAACTTCCTGCAAATTGCATTGCATCATTTGACAAAGTTTCTGTTTCTTTGTGTTTGTATCTAAAATTTAAAGTGGATGTCAAAAATTTAGCTTTATTCTTCAGTCTAATAGTAAATATATGCACTTAAAGATTAAAAATATGTATAAATGATGAATATTTGTAGCTATATACTTTTGCATTTTTGAGCAAAGTTGGAAAATCTTTTGGATTTTGCTATAAATCTTTACAGTACATGTAAAATGTGATTGAGACACCTTCTTTTTTTGTTACTGTACCTCACAAAAACAGTTTGATAAAGTGAAGGCCAGCCAACATGTTCTCATAAAAAAGCTATCCTCCAGGTTGAAACTCGAATTGGGTCCCACAGAGGTGGAAAACACAAACCATGTGTTACCAGCTGTGGCCAGTATCTATTTCAGATTCAGCTGTGTTTCTGTAATACAATGGCTCATTATTTAGACAACCCCCCTCCCCACCCCCACCCCCAACTCTTTCTCTTTCTCTGTGTCACATACACACACACACATTCTGGTACAGCTATCTTTATGGGGACCTGGCATTGACTTCCATTATTTTCTACAGCCTAACCCTGATCACCAACCCTAACACCACAGGTACCTACTTGACCCTAAAACTGACCTAAACTCAATTCACACCTTAGTCCTAAACTGAACCCCCGACCCACCAACAGGGTTTCCCCTTAAGGGGACTAGACTCAGGCCCCTATAATTACCAGTCAGGTCCCCATAGGTCCCCACAAGTAGGTGTGTAAGCCAAAAAATAATGTCTCAAAACGTAGGGAATACCAGCCCCCCCACACACACACACCCACACACACAATGGGGCTGCTTTAGGCCATCAGATTATTGGAGAATGACCCCTTCCCCACCCTGGAGCAACTTCCTTTTTGCTCTAAACCAATCAAAATGGCGGGTTGGCAGAAGGTGTAATGTGAAACCGATGGTCCTGGTTCAACACTTTAGACCTCGGACGCAGCTGGAGGCCAACAGAAACAACAGCTGTAGTCTTTCACGCTCTCTCTCTGAATTTCCTCACTTTGTTGCACACTGTTTGTAACAACCACCATCCGCTGCTCGCTCATTCAGGTTTAACTGAGCGAGATACACAGACTCACTACTCAGTCAGCTTTGCGAGGAATTACAATGTGGACTGCTGCTGCGGATTAGCTGTTTAGGTGGCTCGCTGTACGTGCCCCACACTGGGTGGGTTTCAATCAGTCCATCTCAACTGGACGCATTAAGGATTTATTTGCCTAAATGTTATCTTGGTTGCCTGGAGGAGCTGTAAATTACCTCCATGAGCCAAGTGGGCCTCAATTCAGTGATGCAGTGTGTCTTCTCCTTCCTCTCCCCTCAGCTGAGCGCCGGATCCCCCTGTAGCTGCGAGGTCAGCCCTGACGGAACGAAGAAGAAGAAATCCAAGAACCTGTGAGTTAAAACCTCTGAAGAAAACCTCTATACTACTACTTGTCTTGTCATTTTCACTTTCATTCTATTCATATTACAACAGCATTACTGAAGCATTCAGTTCATAGCTTTATTGTGAGGAAAATGAGGAAGAAGAGTGACAGTGATTGAATCATCAAGGCTTCATTTTCGATTCATTAGTGTTTTGTTTTCTTTATGATTTTATCCATAAAACAATCACTCTCCCAATCCATTGTTTTGAAATAATTTATTGTTCAAAAAGATGTCAGAATATTGGAACACAAACAGGTTTTTAGGATTTTACTTGAAAATGTTTATTTAGATGTGATTATTAATGAAATGGCATTCTAAAGAAAGTATTGTCTTATTTAAACTGGCATTTCTACATTGTTTAAAATAAATAATAAGAATAGAAAAATTGGGATTTTAGTCAAATTAATATTTTCTGTTATTCTGCAATTTTTTAGTCAAAATTGCCATTTCATTATTGATACAGTCACACAAACAGGGTGTGATGGTCAGATTTGTGGCACCATATGTGTCAAACATTTTCATAGATGTGAGCTGTGATGTGTGTGTGAATATATTTTGTGTGACGGTTATGTGTGTTGCTTCTTCAGCTGCTCATTCTCCACTCCTGTAAGATAAAGGCACGTTATTTTACACGAAGGGCCTAGAAAAAAGTCATGGCTCATCCACGTTAGCTGCCTGTTCTCCTGTTCAGGCTGTCCTTTGTGCTGTTTAGTTAAATAGCAGATTAAGTGATTAAAATTCCACAGCTTTTTTTTTCTCCTCTCTGGCTGTCGGGACAATATTGTCTTTCTGTCAGCTGCTGCAAACAGAACGAGCTGCTTTTTATTTGTTTTGATAAAATCGGCAATCTGAGTTTACAGAATTGATTTCACTGATAAATAAAATGTTTTCTATTCACTGTAGAAAATCTAGAAGATGCAATCATTTTATTTATATAGATATATTTTTTTTGCATTTCTCAAATTAGGGATAGATTTTTAACAAATTTGCAAAACCCAAATTCACCTTGTTGCTATGCAAAAAAAAAAGTGTCAAACTTTTTAGAATGAATTTTCTTTTGAGTCTTTCAGCTGTGAGAAGGGTCATAGTTCAAACTTCAGCAGGGGTAAACTTTTGACTGCACCGGTTTGCCTGATTAGTTTTATCTGAAATGTGAAACGGTTGCATGGATTATCAAGTTTTAGCCTGTGTACACATTTTTATCATGCGTCGGTCTCTACTTCCCTCCCTACTTCAGTTCTGTGTTTAGATAAAACATTTTATGTAAATATCCACAAAGCTTTCCAGGTGCAATGGCCTTCAGCTCGAATGAGTTCACATCTTTTATTGTTCGACATACAGCATCTGTGTTCAGTTCTGACTCTGATGACAGCTGGTTAAAGGAAGTGTTTGTCTTTTGTTGATAACGCGTCTCTTCTGTCTCTCTTCTGTCATCAGAACTCATTATACGGAGAGTGACTCACAAAGCTTTTATGGCCCAGTGGAATCTGTATTTAAGCTTTGTGCTGTCACCTTTTCTGATTATTTTTGTACCTGCTTCCCAGCATTTTTCATTAGGCCTGACTGTAAACCAGCAGCAGAGACAATATCTACACGTTTATATTAAATAAACATGCTCTCAACACAGTATCCTTCTGTGTGACTCAGAGGAATACAAATTCAATAGGTTAGTGCTAAAGATTGAAATCTTTGACCCCCTACCCAAGAATGAAGGAAATTAAATGATTTCCTGCAGATGCAGTGAGCTGATGGGTAACATATGGTAGAAAACCGCAGGAAGAAATGGATCTGACATGGTGAAATCATCTTGAAGCATATATGTGCTCTTTGACCTTAGAGCCAAGCGATTTTTTTTTGCTCTATCTGTCTCTTTCTGGTGATAATGCTATTGATTTCTTCTTATCACTCCTTTCCTTAATAATTTGCACACTTTGTGCTCGTGTGCAGATTTGAACTGGAGGATCAGACTTACAGTTGGAAATGCACAGGCCAGCTCCCTTTTAAAGGGTCTGTATTTAGTCTTTTTGTGTCCAAAAGAGAAGAGAAGAGAAATATTCTTACAAAAAGAAGGAACGGGTCAGTCGGTGTGTACATAGCACCTTTTGAAACTCATTCAGCTACAGATAACATAAGCTTATTGACAGAGATTCAAAAGGAGTGAGGGTTTGAGCCGGAAGACGCCTGAGCTGAAGTATCTCTACCTCCCAACTAGCTGTCTGTAACTGTAAGTAACAGCATTCCCCAACTTGGTGTGAGATACCACGAGGCACCTTCAGAGGTGTTGTAGAGGCCATGTCTTGTGGCATAGAGTGGTCACAATGTTTTGATCTTGTTTGTGGAAATGTACAACTACTTTTTAAAAGATTTATCCAAATAGATACCGCCAAATAGAAATAATTTGTCCTCTCATTTCACACTTACTCTCTTCTTCTACTTCCTGAATTTGTGCACCTTCGCCCAGACATTTTACTTCCTGTGTTTACTTTTCTGGATCAAGCACAGCTGTTTTCCTGAGATTGTCTCCATGATCTCTTCCTCTCCCTCTCAATTAAACCCTCTTTTTAGTCTGTCCAGGTGTTTTTGGAACAAGTAGCTGTGAAGCTATAAACCTACACCTACAATTGACATTTGAGCAACACAAAAGGAAGCTTGAGCTTGTAAGAGATTATCTACAAACTTAAAGATAGTGTCTTTTTCAAATTGATCGCATAAATAGGTAAATACTGAGTGTTTTAGTGATTTAAACTCATCTAGCATCAACTTATATAGGTAAGAAATCTAGAAAGTGTGGAAAAGAACAAAAATAGCACTTCATAACCTTGTGTGTTTCTTCTTCTATGTCTAACACATTGATTATCCACAGAAATGTGCAGTGGGGTAGACATGTTTGTAATTTATTGCTGGTATTTTAACTTTCTGCTGCTAGTATGTGTCAGGTCCGTTTCTGTAGTGTGAAAGTCAGCCAAGGTGAATGATTATGCAGTTGACAGGGCTGCTCTGATCAGGTCGTACAAATCAGTGCTGAGTTTATGTGAAATATTTATATCTACTGATGTAATGAGTTCCTTATTCATATTTGCAACTTTAAAGTATCTGTGACATCAAACTTTTGCAATAGATATGAATGCATTTTTTTAAAAGTGAAATTGATTAAATATTGCAATAGAAATTTCACAGCGCTGAGATGAACAGTTGTTGAGATGTTTGCTTGTGAAAATATCTACATGTGAACAGAGCTTTGCTATAATGGCTAACAACACAGAGAATAATCTGACGTTGTTGTTTTTTATATTAATTTGAGCCACTATTAGACAGAGATGAATGAGTTCAAATATTACTGGTTCAATAAACAATGAGCAAGGATTTTTCTTTCTTAAAGAGTTCCCCTTCGATGTCACTTCCTGTTTTACTTTTCTGAGCCAAGTTCGAAAGAAAATATGCCAGTTATGTGACAAACTGGGTAAAATTGTGTGTATTATGTCAAGTTTCCTAAAAATTAAGATTTTTTTTTTACTTTTTGTATTTAAATGATATTCATGTCACAGGGACTTTAAAGTCCTGTTGAAATGAATAAAGGTTTTGTTCAGGGGAATTAAATTAAGTTCTATCAGAGACACTGTATTTAGCTGTGTGCCAGAACCTACTAATAAACTTTCATTTTTTCAATTTTTGCCTCCAGCTATTACACCCATACCAACAACTTGAGAATGCAAATAAAAAAATGTCTAAAAAATACTTATTATGGCGTCTTTGAGCCAAAAGGTTTAGACTCCACCACTTTAACCACACAGAGCAGTGGAACAGATCATTACATTAGTCAAGCTTTGCTAAAAGGGCAAACTTTATTCCATCTAAAAAAGCTTGCCAGACCCCAGCAGAAGGAATCCATCTCCTAAACTCCGCGTGTGGATTGGGCAAGCCCAGAGTCCGCCTTCTCCAGACCCCCCGGACTATATAAAGCTCCAGCAGAGCCTCTTAGGGGTTAGAGGAATGTGATTACCAAACAAACCCCCTGGTCCTGACCACTGCCAGTCTTGACACATGCTTACATGCAGCTGTGTTCATGCTTGCACCCATGTTTTCCACCATGGTTGATTTCTCAGAGAAATACCTGGAAAGGTAAGACGCTTGCTGTGGACGTGTGAACTCTTCATCCGTGTGTCCTGCAGAGGTTTTTTGCTTTTTTCAGGGTGTTATGAGGCTATCTGGCCTCTACTTGGATTTCATTTGTCAGTCGCAGTGAGGGAGAAGAATCCCTTGTGAGGCTGAGGTGAAAGAACTATTTTGGAGGAAGCAGCTTTTACTTTTAACTTGAGGCTGTCCTTTTTTTTTCTTTATTAGCTCCAGCCTGGATTTCAGGAATAGGACTGCTCATGGTCTTCTGTGACTAGAAAGGCGATTTAGCTCAGAAATAGAGTTCTTTTTTTGTCTTGACTAACAGAGCCTGCGAATGTAATGGTGTTATATTTATGAGCTAAATATAGGACAATTCCCTTTTCCATTGTTCTTCTAGGAATAGTGCCAGGAGACTCTTGCTTGATTATGAAGTTCTTTCCAGAATTTTTCTTTTTGTCTTAGATAAATTGCTGTTGAAGTGTTTATGTTTATTGCTGAGGATATATTATTTCTCTGAGCTGTTTAGTCTGTGAGGAAACCACAGCACGTAACCTTTCGTTTGCTACGATATTTTTAGATAGAGCCTAAATAGTTTCTTTATTGAGTAACAGAGGATGTGACATTAAATGTGTCCCATTACACTCTCATAGACAAATACACAAACAGGCCCACATGTCAGGACAGCGTAATTTGTAGGCTGTGTTTTTTATTCACTTTACAAGCACACAGGCGAGGGAATAACAAAAAGCTTCAGCATTGCCCCTCGGGTTGCTTTATTGTGGACCACATCTTATCATACTGTTACAGATAAAGCTTTGTACAAAGTGGATAAAAGAGTAAAATAAAGATAGACTTGCCTCCTGCATGTAAGGTACATTGTGATCTGCATCGCGTCTGTCTCCAGTTCTCCCTATGTGCCACCGGAGCCTTTCCCTCAGAGTGCGGCCTACTTTTCAGAACACCAGGAATAGCCAGAGGGATGCTATTAGTGCGACTAATGTGAGCCGAGCAAAGAGGGAATAAAAAGGATGGGAAGCTACAGATAATTGCAGAGCAAAGGACCTCTTGGTCCTTCACTTGAGCTTTTCAAGTGTTTTTTTTTTTTTCTGAAGCAGCAGAAGGATATGTGCACAAGGTGCTGACATGCTACAAACGGCTTGTTGAGCAGCGGGGCAGAAATGTCCGACTTGTTACTTTAGATCAAAGATCATCTTAATTTGATAATCTTTGACAGAGGACGTGTTAGCCTCTTGGCGGATCAAGTTAAGTATAGGCAGTTATTGGGTGTTTTAAATCCAATAGAGGGTGATACATGGCCAGTGGTATTAGGAATGGTGGGAGGGGAGGCTAGGGAGCTGAAAAGATGCAGTGAAGTGGGATAAAAAGGCTTCTTTGAATGGAGAGATACTCAGACCAGGAGAACCATTAAGAAGTGCAAAGAACACTTGATAAGCCAAAGTCAAGTGCTGAATTAAAGCAAAAATAAAAAGTCACACATTTGGCACAATAACTCACATTTTTCCTCTCAGTTATACTGCGTATTGAAGCTTCAACTTGAAAAAAAAACACCATCTTAAAGGAAGTCTGTAAAAACTCTGCAGTTGTGAGATTAAACTGAGCTGACACAATGGATTAGAGACACTTAGGAGAGTTTTGCCAGTTTCCTTATCCCCAGGGCTCTTTGAATATAAAGTTAAGCTTTGGTGATGAGCATGGACATGTGCTTGCCCTAACCAAAAAGTAGCATAAGCAAGTGTCCTTGGTAAGTATACTAATTTTTAACTAGACATAAGAGAGTATACTTTCAATTTACATTTTATGTTCTGAACAGTATATATTTAACAAATTTTATTTTACCTACAAGGCTTATATTAAGAAATATAGTAAAAGTATACTTAGTAATAAAATTGCACTTGGTGAAATATACTTATACTTAATGACATGTACTTGAGGTATACTTCTTTTTGGTAAGGGTGTCCTCTGTGTAACACTTCTTAAATAGGAATGAACTTTGTCGGTTTGGTGACACTGTGTAATTATTGGGAGAGAATGAGTAATTAATACCACAACCAGGTAATTGCTGCAATCCAGTGTGCCTCGATTATCAGATACATTTGTTTCATTCTAATTAAACATACAGTCTGATCATTTATTGACGATGCAAGCTCTTTGTGTTCGCAGTTTCTCGCAGCACCCACATGGTGGCAGGAGAGAAATATGGATTTTAAAAAAAAATCTCTGTTACGACATCATTGTCACATCTTTTTCACATGAGCTAAGCCTGTTTAACGCCAGACATATATAATAAAACATCCTCTGTCAGACCAGGAGCATACTTCCCATTCCTTCTGAAATATGATTGTCTTGTTTTTACTCACATGCTTCTTCAAGACAGAGGCTTCCTTGTAGTAAAGAGGTGCTTTCATTGCCTTAAGTTCATCCTAAAAACAGAATTATCTAATAGATTCAGTGTCATAAGTCTGTTTAACAGCGTGAGAGTTTTCATATCTGTATTTGTGCCCTTAAGGCTTTTAAATATAAGCTATTTCCAGGGGTATGATATTAAAGAGACTGTTGTTTCCCCTCAACCAGGGCGCCTACCTATATTCTATCTCAGCAGTCAAGCATCTGGATTTGAGGTTGTTTCAAGCAGACCACTTGTGTTATTTCAGTCAATGGATGAGTCATCCTACAGTGTGTGGAGGTTTAAATAGACCTTAAATAATTATTTTTTCCCCCCTGCTACCTGGCTCAGGAGAGATGGAAGAGAAACAGCTTTCATCTGGCTCTCTTTCAGGTTCTATTTTATTAGGCATCTCCATTTTGGTGACTTTATCAGGAGGGGATTGAGTTAAGTATTAAGTATTTAGACCAGCTCAACCGCCTTTACAAACCCAAACACACCCACCCAGTCGACATAGAAAGGGTTCAGTCATTATAATATGAAAGGAGCTGTTCAGCTGCTCTTTTCAGCAGCTCCTTCACTCATGTCTCATCTTGTGTACTGGCAGGTTTTTACTCTTCCTGTCTGGCAGAAATCAGAAAACCTCATATTAGCAGCTGACTGGGTTCTCTGTCTAATGTGAAGCCACCTTACTTGTACACAGGCACGAATGACCTCTACTTGAATTCCCTTCATACAGTCCTGCACACACTGCTAGAGATGGCCAACACCTGTGACCAGCATGCAAGCACCAGTTTGGGCAGACGTGAGTTGTTTCTGAGGTGTTCTTGGAAAATAGTATTACAGGAGCTCTCTCATCACTAATCTCATACATCCACATACAGTATTTGTGCTAATGTCAGTTCCATTCCCCTGTGTGCACGCTTGAATGACAAGCGTCTATAACTGGAAGTGCTGTTTCTTAATTTGGAGTGCACATTGCTCTCCCGGGTGCTGGTGCGGTTGGGACGGCTTGCAGTGATTAGGCTCAGGCAGCGCACGTCGCCGTGCTGCGTTATTAGCGGGCCAGTCAATCCACAGTGGAAATCAAAAGCAAGGAACTCAGGAAATGGGTGTCGAGTGAGGTCACATCCCAACGAGGAAGCATGTGCTTCGGTTCGGGAAAAGCCAGGACATGTACCATGGGAGTTTGGGAATGTGGGCGCTAAGGGCTGAGTCTGGATGTGGCGCATGTGTAGCAGGGTTAGTGTCAGGTGGTGGGAGACAGGTGAGGCAGGTGGTCCGGAGGATTTGGGATGGTGATTTTGAGGCGAAAGCTGCAGAGGAGCAGGGATGTCTCTGTGCCCTTTTGCCCCCCCTGCACCGGGTCAACTTTGTCTCAGCAATTCCTGCGGGCATAAGGGTAACAGTGTGATGAGAAAGAGAAGTGAGGACTGACTCTCTCCTCCTCTGCCACATTTGCTTAGTCCCTGTCGAGCAACCTGCCAGGGATGTTCTCCAGGAAAAGACTGTTCGAGGTATCAGATTGACAAGAGAGACGCTGACAAGAAGTGAGGACGAGGAGATTTACCTTTTGGAAAACTATTCTGACGACATAACCCAGCTGAAGACAACAATGTACACAGTGTTTATCTTTACCTTTTGTGGCATTTATGAGTTTGACAAAATGGATTTACATCAGTGAAGAGCTCAGCTGATGATTCCATGCTTTGGATTGTTTTCGTTGTGGATTGGGAATGTGAAAACGAAACTTGCATCCTTCTGTGTTTTTTTTTTTTTAATCTCTCATTTTTCACTTCTTCCTCATTTCAATTTATATTTAACCACCTTCCTCATCTTCCTCTGTCTTTTTTTCAATCAGGGCCAAAGACATGAAGAATCGACTGGCTTTCCTGCGGAGGAGGAATGAGTCCCCAGGAAGCAACTCAGCCGGCAAGTTGGACAAAACTATGAAGTCAGTCAAGTAAGTGGCCACTTCCTGACAGCATGTGCTCGTGGGCGTGAGTGGGAGACTGTTTTGTGGATCTTCGCCACAGCTGGTGGTGACCCTGTGGTGGCAAACTGAGAGATGGGAGTGTCCATGCAGGGTGGCATTCAAGTGAATGAATGAGAAATATCTGAGTAAGGAAAGAGAAGTCCGAGAAAAGTAAAAACGCCCTTTGAAGCATTTGTTAAATGTTTTGAGTAAAGTGAGCCGAGCCTTGATGAATGCAACAAATTATTAAAAAACACTGATTTTTAGATGTTAAATTAGTTTTATTATATAATCTAATATGTAAATGAAGTTAAATAACTAGGGTAAATATTTTATGATTTTTTTTTATTACTTAATAATTTCTATGTAAACAGTTTGGGCATTATCTTCCTGATGCCGTGTAGCTTATATAGGGATCTGAAAGTTTTGCATTTAGGCAAGTTACACATTATACGCTTAATTTAAAGAAACAATAACACAACAAAAAGTTTATTTTATTAAGTTTTTATATTTTAGTGTGAAATTTACAATTAAAATAAAAAAAATCAAATAGTTTTCTTTTTTATTACAATTACACAACTAAAACAACAACAAAAAAGAAAAAAAAAACATTTACCTGCAGTTGCACACTGAATTTGCATCGATGTGGATTCTAGAAAAGGTAAAAAAAGGCATTCACTTCACCAAGGAGAGGCAGCAGGGGGCAGACAGACGCTGTTGGTGGAGGCAGGTCACTAAACCTCTGTGCAAATCCTGATTGGCCGGTTGAAACGCCTCCCCCTGCTGCCTACCGTTGGGGAATATAAAAGCCAACCCCCACCACACTGAAGCAGGCAGACTCATGAATCACAGTGTGGATGTTGTCCATAAGACACAGCTGAATGAGTCAGCTTAGAGGAGAGAAAGGAATCGTCTGCTTCCACATTCATCACCAACACAGCATATAGCTTTAAGTCCTGCGGATGGGTCACACAATGAGAAACCTGGCTGAAATGGGCTTGTTAAAGAACCGCTCTGCTTTCATCTGCAGGCCCACCCCAGAGGAAGCACTGAAATGGGGAGACTCACTTGACAAGCTGCTGGGACATAAATGTAAGTTTTTGATTTACTCTTTTTTTTTTTCTTTTCTTTTTCCAAGATTGATTTTTTTTTTATTTAACATGTCACGAGGCAGGAGCACAGTGCACGCTTGCAGGTGTAGGAAAAGATTGTGAACATGATCATATGCATACAGATAACAGGACATATGAGTGATGTGGTTGGGCAGACTGAAGCGTGATACCTAAATCTTAACAAAGTCAATATTTCAGAAGGCAAGGCAGCACCAAAATGTGTTGCTATTTTAAATGGATAATTTAAAAAAGCATATTTCCCCTCTAACCCAAAGCCAGCGCTACATCTGTTATTCATTCAGATTTGTTGGCCCCTCTATTCTCCCTCTTGTCATTTCCTCTCGTCCACATCTTACTTCACTCCTGCTTGCCAAAGTGAGGTAAGAGATGACGGCCCACGTTGGCTCCGCTTATCAGCATCGCTGATTCATGGGAACGGAAAGGTGCAGACAGGATTCGTGGGTGGACGCTGTTCCTGTAATTCTTTCCTTCAGATGCCCCCTTTCCTCAAATTATTAACTGGACAGAAACTTAAACGCTGAAACCGCTAAAGTTATTCTGGGTTCCTTAAACACAAAACAGACACCTCTTTGTTCACCGTCGGTGCTGCTGGAAGAGCTGTTCGGCTGAATAAGATGGAATTAAAGCGTCACCGGGTGATGTCACTTCGACGGCGTTTTAGACGTTGACAAATCCGGCCCTGCTAACGGTTTGCCGTGCCTCACTTTATTACAACCACATGACTCAAATGCAGCTAATTTAGGCCCTGCAACTCCAGAGATGGCTTCAACTGCGAGGTTGCCATGGCACTTCAGTCAACTCTTCTCTTTGTTTATTCTCCTCCTCCTCTCTGCTTCTCCTCAGATGGCCTGGCAGCCTTCCGAGCTTTTCTGCGCACAGAGTTCAGCGAAGAGAACCTGGAATTTTGGCTAGCGTGCGAGGAGTACAAGAAGATCAAGTCGCAGTCGAAGATGGCTTCAAAAGCCAAGAAAATCTTTGCAGAATACATCGCTATACAGTCTTGTAAAGAGGTGAGTTGGAGTGAGATGTAGCTTTCCCGTTCCTCTTCTTTTTTTGTTAGACGATTCTCATCTGTTTCATTGTTTTCCCTCTGCAGGTGAATCTGGATTCGTACACTAGAGATCACACAAAGGACAACCTGCAGAATGTGACACGCTCCTGCTTTGACCTGGCACAGAGGCGGATATATGGGCTGATGGAAAAGGACTCATACCCCCGCTTCCTGCGCTCTGAACTCTACTTGGACTTAATCAACCAAAAAAAACCCAGCGCCACGTCCACCTCGTCCTCATCATAAGACATGAGGAGGAACATGAGGAGAAAAGAACGATGATGACAGAAACTAAGGGGCAGACTTGAAAAAAAAAAAAAAAAACTATAAGAGTGGGTGGAATGTGAGCTTTGTGGTTTGCCTTTTTTTTTTTTTCATTTTTATTTTTGTGTGCATGTGTGCCATCCTGTTCAATTTGATTTCTACATGTTAGTGGCGTGAGAGGACACAGCAAAGCTACGACGCTGCAAAGGACTGTAGTTTACCCAGTTACCAGGTGGATGGTTGGATGAATGCATGGATGTTTATAGAATTACAAAAGCCTGTGAACAAGGCTGGAGCAGGAACTGGACGCTTGTCTGATCACTGTTGTTTTTATTTTGTGAGCATTTTTATGTTAAGGTCAACTGTTTTTGTCCAGTTGTACTGGAGAAAAGGAGGGGTTTCACCAAAAACACCCTGCAGACGTGAAGACAGTCCGGTACTGTTTTATCACTTTCCCCCTTTTATCTCTTTTGAGACTCCCTCTCTAAACCTCCTCCTTTGCTCCATCATGTCCTCCCCCGTGAAACGACTTCAAAGCTGTTGGTACGACTTTAAGTCTTTTTTTTTTTTCCTCCTGTGTTTTCATCAAACTCCTAGCTTTGGTGTTGAAAGGAGGGGAAAAAAACAAAGTTTTGAATGATGAAAAAAACAAAAAAAAAAAAACTAAACCCAAAACATTGTGGCTCCGTTTCTACATGCATCTGTTAAAACTCTCCATCCACTCAAAGCGTCTTTAAATGGTTTTCACCCTTTTTCAATGCAAGACTGGATCGTTTCAGCAGAGACAACACCGGAGACAGATGAGCAATGAATTTCGAGATGTTTGACTAACGGATGAGCCTGGAGCTGCACTGCAACCCAAATATGCATACCTCTCCCATCCGAAGACGTTAAAGGTCAAGTCTGAAACCAGAGATGGAAAAACAGAAAGACGACTTGCTTCCTGCCTCCAAAGACTGTTTACTGAAAGGAACGAGAAATCAGGAAGAAAACATCTCCTTTAACATTGTAGCGTATTCTAGACTAATCAGGAAGCATTCTCAGGACATTGCTCTAACAGGTTGCAGCTTGGTAAAAATCTTGTTTTCGACACACTCACAGCTTTTCTCTTGCCCCCGCCCCCACGCTTTCCACACTCCCTTATTTCACTCACAAAGGTTGTTCTTTTTTATAGAGGAAAAAAAACCTGTTACTTGTGTGCAGATTTTGCCTATTTATTTAGATGAACTTGCTTCTAATGTCACCCTGACGTCCTCTAAAGCACTCACTCAACCCTAGAGCTTCTACTCTCCTCCTAACCACCAAACAGGTCCGATGCTGTCCTGATTTAAGTGCAATATTTTTATTTTATTTTCATTTTTTCTTATTTTATTATCATGTTTGGTTTGTTTGATTATTTGGAGAAAAACGTTACATTTTTAACATGGACGATGAAAACAGCTTGAGCTCTGCATCATCTTTATTTGTTAAGAGAAAATTACTTAGAGCTATAAGGTTGACTTACAATGTAAACTTTCAAGAAGCATAAGTAGTTTAATGAATTTTAAGCAAGTGAATCTAACTGTGTTAACCTCTAGCAGCAGGCAGCTGGGGGAAATAAATGGTTGTAAATATAATTCTTTAAGAAAACTATGTGATAACACATTTGAAAAAAAGACACAAAAAAGAAGAAACCCATAGGTCTCTGCTGTTAATGAATGTGGGACCCTGATGTATTTATGTAAATATAAGAGACTCAAAAATATAAGATGGCGTCTATTGTTAAAAAATAAAAATAAAAATGGGTAAGAGCGGGTGCAGTCTGCTCTTATTCCTGGTCATACACTGCTTGTAAGGAGTTTTCAGAAATGCATTTTATCATTTCCACTGTTTACAATTCAAAATGCATCTCCTATGATAGCAAGTGAAAACAGTAGAGTACATTTGGTGTCAATGCTAATGAGAAATAAACCAACCAAATGATAAAGTATTGTGTCTGGTGTTTGGATTCATTTCTGCATGTTGGTCCGAAATATGCTGTGAACACTGCAGTGGCTTGAATCTTCCAAATAAAGGGAATGTTTGCTTAACACAAGATAAAATTCACCTTTGGTCAAACGCCATAAATAATTTAAAATAGCTACAGGAAATACTTTTTTTGCATGTTTTTTAATTGTCTAAGGCATTTATTTCCATGTTAGCTTTATGTTTTAAACCTGGAAACCTGATAGTTCAGTTTTTCCAAGTGTCTCTACCTTCTCATCAACCACTGTCAATTTATTCACCAGTTGAACACTTTTGGCTTTTCACACCATTTCTGGTCCTTTTCTTACTTGTTCCATGTTCCTTGCCTCAACCACCTTTTTTGTTTAGTTTTAAAATAAAGTTTAGTTGAATTTTTCAAATCTACTTTCCAGAGTCCAGACCTCTACAAACCGTGACAAAGTGCAATTTTTTCAACGTGATCCATTGGGGCCCGCTGCCCGGAGACCTGCTGGGAGTTGAGACAATGTCATGGAAAGAAATGTCTGCTGGTGGTGACATATGAGGAAGTATGTTTGAACAAAGTCCATCTCCATAACAAAGACCTGCTGAGGATGTGGCTGTCTGGATGCAAACTATAAATATTAGTTGTAACTGGATCAGTTTCAGGGTCATTTGCATTTTAGACTGCGCTGCTTAAAATCAATTATACGAACAAGGAATAAAAACTAAAATCTTGAAATTTTTGACTTAGTTTTGAGCAAAATTCCTGATTTTTTTAAAATATTTTTTTAAGTGCATGATTCAGTTGCTTTAGCTTTAGATTGTAAGCCTCACAGTATATGACCAAAACATTTTCATTTATATGAGTTTTTATTATATCAACCTTGTTTTTGTAATCTTTTAATATAAAAACATTGAATTCACTAATGATTTTATTGATTTACCTCTCATTATTATCATTTTTTTAGATAGCACAAAAGTCCAATGTTTAAGCAAAGTACTTGCTTCAATAAATAGTTTAAATTTGTGCTTCAATTTTGCTCCATAATAAATCTTTTCAGATAGTTTGGCTAAAACTGTCACAAGCTTATGTCCAGATGCATTTGGAAACGATAGCCAAAACTATTAAATACCAGAACAAGTTGTTTAAAGGACGTTCTCTGAGGTTATAAACAAATAATAATAAAAAAAAGGCTGAATTGAGTACAGGGACACAGATGACCAGACGTGCCCTGATCCCGACTCTCTGAGCATGTGGAATGTGACACAGGGTCGAATGATGGCGGAGTTGTTGGGGTAGGATGAGAGAAAACAGTTGGAGGTTTGTGTGTGTGTGTGTGTGTGTGTGTGTGTGTGTGTGTGTGTGTGTGTGTGTGTGTGTGTGTGTGTGTGTGTG
>JAUBOC010000037.1:12890575-12909536 GCA_032275365.1 Anablepsoides cearensis | reverse complement strand
AAACAAGATTATTATTCTGACACAATCAGTTCTTGTTTAGTAAATCAGTCTCAAAACAAGATCTAAAAGACTTTTTGACTTGATATATAAGATTTTAAAACTTGGTTAGATGGACAGTATTTTCAGTGTAGTTAAATACGGAACAACAAACGTTTGTTGAAAATATCCTTTATATTAAACAATCACCCCATTCAAACTTATTTTTTATTGATGTTTCTGAGATGCCGATAAAACTATTTATAAATTAAAATATACATTTAATAAGCAGTTTTATTAGCTAGATAGAAAGATAGATAAATACATCTCATTTAATATAAACGTGATTAATCAAAGTTTCTTCTTTGTTTCTCTTCTGTAACTGAGAAAATTGATCAAATAAAACCCTAAGTTTTGAATTTCAACTAATTAAACATTACCTTATATTTGATGCTGGATAGAATTAGCTTCACATTTTGACAGAAACCTAATTCCTCACGTTTCCTGTGCCTGACACTCGCATGCATAAAAACAAACCCTCTCAAAGCCCTCCGTGCACTGATCAACATGTGCGCTGCATCTGCAGGTGTGCTCCCAGGTTGAAGGATTTATCCATTTTTCCATTTCTCAGGTGCAGCTGTTTGGCTTGGCAAGAATTTTACACTAACCAGACAAGCGTTCTGTCTCCCCCCAGCTTTTCTGTTCATTTACAGACATCGCTTGTGTGTCACATATGTGTTTTATGCAGGGAGTATAAAGTGTTTTATTGTGTTAAAAAATAAAATACAGTGAAAACATAAAGAAGATAAAACCATTTGTAAAATTATGACAATTTTTTTTAGATTTGTAATAAAGCAGCTGCTCCCATGTAGAGTCTTTAACACATTTTTCCAGACCTGGTTTTACCTGCTGCTGGACATACATATAATTACTTAGCTAACTTTTACATAAGATGCATCTGACGTAGGAGACAATCTCACTCAGTGACACAAAAAGCCATCAGTGGACTTGGAAATATTTTGGCTGCAACTACACACTGATCTCAGTTGTTTAAAGTTTGCTTTCCATCGCCAAGAATAATGAGCTAAAGAGGTTTGCAACAGTTTCCATCTTGGCAGAGAGTCATATGTTGAGAACCGAATCTCCCTTAAGATTTATGCATCAGCCAAGTCAGGCAGACAGAAAAAAGCAGGGCTCACTGCACTGCTGCTACATCTGCTCCCAGTACTTCTAATTATAAATATCAACATGATTTCTATTATTTTATGTGTAATAAATAATAATAATAATAATAATAATAATAATAATAATAATAATAATAATAATAATAATAATAATAATAATAATTCTCCATTCATATTTACAGTACTATTCAAATAACTTGCAAGTTCATGGTACATACCAAAGTCTTTCATAGTTTGGTATTTTGAAACAAAGAAACTGGAAAAAAAAAACAAAACAGAAGATACTTATCCCTATGAATCAAGTATCTGATAGATATTTTGCAAATTCAATCTGTCAGAACATATTTAAATAGCACATATATCCAAAAACTAGTTTTTTAAAATGTAATCACAAAGTATTTTATTTTTACTCAAGGTTATCATTATCAGACCTTCATACCAGCCAATTAATACAGGTGGGAGAGTCTATTTCATTGAAAATATTTAGCAAATTTAAATTTGAGTTACTTTCTCTAACATAGAGTGTTAGGGTTAGACATTTAGACACATGAAGCTATAATGTTGCATTCAGTTGCATCTTCTACACATATTTTAAAATCAAACTGGTTTATATACATGATTGTTTGTGCATAACAGAATTTGGTGACATGTCTGTTTTATGCACTGCATTTATAATACTGCATGTTTCATCATGTTTTCATGCCAGGTCAAAGTGCCCTTATTACTGACTGATATAACTTTATGCCTCCGATAAAAGCTGGTATCTTTGTATGACAGCTGTGATGATGAGTGATTGTGAGTGAATAAATCTTGAGCTCATTAACTTTATAGCAGACATTTTTTGATCTCATGTGGTTAATGGAATATTTTCAACGTCAGATTTTTTTTTGCTAAATTTTCTTTAAAAATAATATATATATATATATAGAGTTTTTTTCCTTGACATTGGGGAGGTTTCTATATCCCAGAGAACTTTACCAGAAAAATTACAATAGTGAAGCATTCCTTAAAAAAATATAATAATAATAATAAATAAAAGAAACTAACAAAAAAAAAGGCACAATGTAAAATCTGAATGTTGAGTTGAACTTCTAAAAGAATACTTTTCCATATGGACTTTCCTAATGATCTGTAAGATCTATTCAACAGCTCCTAATGGGTGTGGCGTCTAGCATTTTTTACTTTGTAAGACCAATTCTTTCCAACTATGTGAAGACCCACTGCTCCTTAGGGCCCAAAGCGTAGGCCCCATAACTCCAAAGGCCATATTGTGTTGGGGGTCAGGTTTAGGACTAGTGTGATTTAAGCTTATGTAAGGGGACTGTATGGTGGAATCAGCTGTTCCAAGAGACCATGGCAGACCATGGTAAATGAATGAAAGACAATGCAAAGTCCCCATGACAATAAAAGAACAAACGCATGTGTGTGTAAAACCACCAAATGGAAAAAAAACATTACAAGTTGGTCCACAGTGCTACGTCACTTTGAAAGGCTAACATGCTGATGCCAAAACATTTTCACAGCAGTACTCAAAATTATTTCTCATCCTTTTAGGTGAGTGAAGTAGGTAACTAACAGGTTAGATTTTTCCATTAGAGTTGGCAAAGTCTAAGGTTTTGGGCGAGAGCAGGACTTGATTTGTTGGGCAGGGTTCATTGTCTGACACATGAATGACTGGTTTTATCTTCTTTCCGCTGTCATCACTGTGTGTGTGTGTTTATGTAGAGAGCTGGTTCTGTCATACTGGATCAGCTACTTACAAATCAACAGCAGCTTCCTGTCACTCTGCAATCACAGGATGTGGCCAAAATTCATAAACACTTTGAAATTTATAGTCTGTCAGATAAACGGACTATAAACTTGATGTAAAAATAGAAAAAGTAGGGTGTGAAAGAGGAAGAAAAGCATAAATTCTAAAACAGGGAATCAGGCTTATCAGGGTTAGGAAAGCCTGAGTCAGGGCAGGTTGGTTACATGGTAATTAAACTGAATGTTGATAAGCTACAAATAAAACAACTATTATTTAATTAAAACTATTATTTTCAAGTCTGAAAAGCATAATTTTAGTTGAAATATATATATACACAGGTGCTGGTCATAAAATTAGATCACGAAAAAGTTTATTTCAGTAATTCTATTCAAAAAGTGAAACTTATATATTATATCCATTCATTACACACAGACTGATTTTTTTCAAATGTTATTTATTTTAATTTTGATGATTATACCTGAAAACTAATGAAAAACCCAAATTCAGTCACTCAGAAATTTAGAATAATGTGAAAAGGTTCAATATTGAAAACACCTGGTGCCGCACTCTAATCAGCTAATTAACTCAAAACACCTGCAAAGGCCTTGAAATGGTCTCTCAGTCAAGTTCTGTAGGTTACACAATCATGGGGAAGACTGCTGATTTGACAGTTGTCCAAAAGATGACCATTGAAGGAGGGCAAGACACAAAAGCTCACTGCTAAAGAGGCTGGCTGTTCACAGAGCTCCGTGTCCAAACACATTAATAGAGAGGTGAAGAGAAGGAAAACATGTGGTAGAAAGTGTACAAGCAAGAGAGATAACCAATAACCACTTTACACTTACAGACATGCACACACACATTCACACACTGAAGATGGTAAGCTACATTGTAGCCACAGCTGCCCTGGGGCACACTGACCACCATCAGTAGGCAAGGCAGGTGAAGTGTCTTGCCCAAAGGCTGGACGGGAGATCGAACTGGCGACCTTCCGGTTCCAGGACAACAAATACTGTGAGCAGTACGCATTGTTAAAAATTTAAATATATAAATGATTAAAAATTTGGCATTAACTTTTAGAGTCAACACTGTATATGTTTTGTTTTATTTATGTAGTCCTCTGAATTTTGTTTTGTACATGACACATTTATATACCAATTGGCCATTTATTCCTATTACTTATGCCCATGGAAATGTAGCTATTAACTTTTGGAGTCAATCCAAGATGGCCACCATGGTTGGTTAACTTATGCTAAATGAAAAATGACTCTAACTCAGTCAGTATGACAACAATTAAGCTTAATTTGGCGTGGAAGAAGCTGAAAGTCATCCCCAATTATATCATTATCTGAACTTCACACATCTTTCACAATGTAGCATGTTGGACTAAAAACAAATGCCATTACTCTGTCTATCTCAGTCTTAAACTCAGGCCTAAAAGGCAGCGGGCACTATGCTCTCTTTCAAGGGATGCAAGTCCTTTAATTTTCATTTAATTTATGACTTGTAATTTTGTTTTGTTGAATTTATGTTGTTGTTTTTAAAGAAACTTCAAACTAAAACTAAAACTTTAAACTAAAAAACAAACAAAACTAATTTAATACAGTATGTATCTTTGTTCCAGTCATTATCCAGTAGGTTATTTTCATAGAAAAATAAGTTAATTGCTCTAATTTCTTTTCTAAAAAAAGTTTCTAAAACCCCCGACACAACTCAGTTCAGTCATCATTGTCCAAAATAACCTTTTGAATGAATGTACCACGCTCTACTGCCCACTCTGGGTGAGGACCGTATGATGTAAGCTGATGAGACAGCGCAACATTACTCTTTTATATATTTAAAAGTCATTACGCAGAAAAGTTCTGAATGGCTGACGCTAAAGGTTCTGCAAAAGTCATGCTGATTTAAAACTGTGGGCGGCTTGTTGAGCGGTTTTTGAGCCATGCAAAATCGTGCTTTTAACTAAAATGTTGGGTAAAAAAACAATATATTTTAGTTTAAAGCTAAAATGCTCAAATAGTCAATGTTTTCCTTTCAGAAACGACGTTCAGCTCAGTGTGACTGTCAGTCTGTTTTACTGAACTAAGATGTAAGGAGAAAATGTTTCACAGAGTTCTTGTTTTAGGCAGCGTTAACTTCATCTAAGCAGCTGCTCTGGTGAACAGAACTCTTTTCACTACAGTGAATATAATCATAAAAAGGGGAGGCAATGCTTTTTTAAGCAGCAAAAGTTCCTGACCTCACCTGGAAGGAAAATGACGCACTTTGGTTTAATGTAAACAAGAAGACAAGGATCAGTCTGTTTGTGAGTGTTTCTTTTTATTTTTACCTCTGGCTCCAAATTCCCTAATTTGTGGATTTACTAAACAGAATATTCCAGAATAAACAAAAGACAATTTGCATTGCAACAGAGATTTATGCAATACAGAGATCCACCATTTTAAGGCCTTTTTAAGGAAATGTCTTCATGCTTTGAATTTGCAAGTTGGGCTTCAGCCGGCACTTTATAAAACCAAAATTATAAGCAGGAAGGCCTGTGAACCATGTGTTTCTGGCCTACAGTTTGATGGTTTTTATACGTGGGAGAATGGTTTCAACTCGTAACACAATGAAATGATGTCAGGCCGTTTTTCTCAAATATGTTTACCCTCCTATCTATTTGTGTGCTCTTGGTTATTTCAGAGTGTAATCGGTGCCCTGTCCTCCCTGCAGTGATATCACCGGAAGCAAACACATGTGGGTCAGACTGGGAATAATTTTGGAAAGTACAGTGTTGTCGTTTTGGTTTCCGCTTCATTCTCTGAGGTTGTTTTGTCTTAAAAAAAAAGACTTTTAAAAGTTTATTTGGTTGGTGGTTAGACAATACTGGAAGTTTGCAGAAGCGGCCACAGAAGACATTTCAAAGCTTTGGTGGGAAATTAGCTTTTTCCACTGCATTACTCTTTTCCTTTAATTCTATTTCAGTCCCAGTCACAGGACTTATGTAGTGATTATAATAACTGCAACTACACAAGGATTTGCAGCAATTTTAAAAGAAGCAATTGATTCTAATTTTGTGTCAGTATAAAACTACAAAAAAAGACTGTTGCTGCTGCTACACAATAAAGCCACTGTGAAGTCACTCTTCATAACATTCTGTCTGAGTCAAAATTTAAAGTATTTGCACTTTACCCAGTTTTTGCAATAGTTTCTTACCAAACATCTGTGTTTATGAAGCTGTTCATGCAACAAGATTTTATATTTTTATGACAGTTTTATTTATTTATTCGTGTACTTTTATTTTCTGAGCAAACTGCCTACATTTTTATTTTACAAATGCACCCCCAGCTTTAACCTTCAACGTAAATGTCAAGGAAAGTCCTTGCAGATTTAGTTAATCATGTTAAATCTAATGGGAACAGGTCCTCCCTTCCCCGTGTTATTTAATACCACAACAGAAAATGTCAACATGTTCCGGCAGGATTTGAATGAGAATTTTAATACCTGCTGGAAGAAACGCAAAAAAAGGCTTAAAAGATAGAGGCAAACGGAAATAGTCAATATTAGTGGGGGAAAAAAAATCTTTAACAGCTTAAAGCATCAACTTTAAAACAAGAAGGAAAAGAAAATCTTTTAGATATTTTTTTGTTGATTTTTTTTATACCAATTATGTTATGTTTAAGCTTTGCATGTACTGTCCAAAAGAAATAAAAGAATAAGATAAAAGGCTCTTCATGAACATAAACCATGCCAAAAAAAATTATAAAATAATGTGGGTTTTGAGGTTTATTGAAAGGTACGAATGGGAGGATGACTCATTCTAAAGGTTAAGTCTCATCTGGGGAGTCTTATAGTCGATTTAGAGGGAGGAGGACACTGAGAGCCGAGGTCCTGTTTGTCTGAGCAAACATCCTGATTGGCTCAGGACCCTCCTGATGGATGAGTGGATGTTGGTAAAAATAAAAAAAGGAATGAATAATGGAAGTGATGAGAAGATATGGAGTGACTTTAATAATGGAGTTATTTTTTAGTTTACATTTGGTATTTCTTGTACAATTTTAAAGTTTAGTAGTTTAGTCACATCTGCATGAGCCGCAAAACACATTTTCATTATTTTGCTCACTGTTTTTAGATTTAGCTATTTTTTCTAAACGTTGAATTTTATGTCTAATTGTTAAATTCTAAATTTAAATGTGTAAATATAAATGTAAAATTTAACACTTAAATGTACATAAATGTTCAGGTGTTTCAGAATGGAACATTGCCGTTGGTGCTTGGCTCTTTTTATGACATCATCATCCTGAGACAAAAGCAACCGCTAACATAGCTAATGCAGCTAATGCACCTAATGCTTACCTACAAGACATAAAACTTGCTGTGGTAGCTCGTGTCCGAGCTGCACTTTAAACATCCGGACCACAGGTAGGCTAGCATCTATATTGTTTTCAATGAACACATTTGAAATTGTAAATGCAGCATTAGCCCCATACATCTGTGCTTGTCTTTGGGTTTATGAGTTTATTTAATTTATGTTTCCTCATCTCTACTTGTGAGTTGTTACTTCAGACTTGTTTTCCCCTTTTGGTTTAGATTCTAGTTTATATTTTTGCTCCTTGAATTAATTCTAGTGTTCCTCGTGCCATTATTCCGTCCCTCCGTTAGAGCTTTCTGTTTGCCTGTCCCCCACACCTGTCAGTAATTACTAATCAGCCTTCAGCCCAGGTGTTGCCATTTTCCACTCTCCTTTAGTTCTTTTTTTAATCAGTCTCTTGTCACCACTTGTGCAGCGATTCATTCTATCATTTCCACATGTATTTCTGTGTTTCTCCGGTTCTGTAAGTTTTTGCCACCACATATTTTGTTTTATTTATTAAAGAAATCCGTTTTCAGTTATCCTTTCGCGTTCCTTCGTGTTGTCTGCTTTTGGGTTCATTCACCATTGACTGATTGCTTGACAAATTTATTCTTAATAATCATTCTAAAAATAACAAAATAAATAATAATTACATTGCTAAAGCTTGCTTGAGTTGTTTTTTTTTGCTCCAAACCAGTAGATGGAAACACGCCTGATTCACATTTCTTTCTTCTTTTTGCAACATTTTAAATGTTCTCTTAAAATAAATTTTTGTTTGACTTTATATATTTGAGAAAAAAGGGGCAGATATAATAAGATTATTTTCTTCTTCTGCTACCTTTCATTTAATTTATGACTTGTAATTTTGTTTTGTTGTTGAATTTATGTTGTTTTTAAAGAAATGAATAAACTTTATAAACTAAACTTAAACTTAAAAAATTCACATTACATTTGGATGGAAACATGGCAACAGACATAGACAAAAATGTTACAAGACTCTTCAAAACTAAACATGTTTGTCAGTAGTGTGAGCTTTTATTACACTTTTAATTAAAATAAAGTATTCAATGTAAATACATATTTTACATCTCCTGGAATGATGAATGAAGTAGGAATAAACAAAAGTTTGAAAAGTAAGGATTACAGCCTTTTTTTGTAATGATGTTGAGCAAGATTAATATGCATCACTTCCTCCTTTTATTTTCCTTTTTCCAACTCATACGTTTAGTTTTCCTGGGTCAATGAATCACTGCTGCTTCCCTCTGACTTTCCATTAGTCACTTAGCAACCAAGGTTTGATCCCTGAGGACAGTCAGGAAATTCTCCATCTCCTCTTTTTCTGATGTAAAATAAGAAAACAGGAGTCAGGATTTTATCTCAGTCTTTACTGTGTGTGATTTTATGTGTGAAATTATGACGGGATGGAAATTGCTGCTACATTTTTGCACATATAGCAGTAGAAAGGTTAAATAAAATAAAACCTACAACACTGTGAGGCTGTTTAAAAAAATCTCAATCATTTACAATAAATGTATTAATTTAGATTCTTAACTTTTTTTAATGTAATAATAACTTTAGGAAACACTAAAATTAAAAGATTAACAAGTTGTTCTTACCTGAGATGGTTTTCAAAAAATATTTTTCAAGCATTTTATCAAAGTCCATGCTTGTCACTTGCTACAGATTTGGGGCTTTAAAAAGTAACAGTTTTTCATTTTTCCTCTTCATCAAAATGTCAGCAGCCTGTTATACATTTTCACCCTGTTCAATATGAATTGAATGATAATATTAGCGAGTTTTCTAAGATCAAAACAATCCTGAAACATAGATCCTAAAAGGAGCACCAACTCTCCTCCTTTCTTAAGGCCAAACAAGAATTTCCATAACAATCCAATTAGTTAATGTATTACTCAGTATATTTATTTCCTGACACATGAGCTTGAAATGATAGTTCATTTTTCATTTCCAGTTTTTTTTTTCCCACATAATGAGAAGCAGACAGAGGTGTCAAAAATAAACCCCAACTTCTGCAAACCAGCTGCAAATACTGAGCAACTATGTGTCACTTTTGGCTTTAATTACCAGTTTTCCAACCATCACATTCCTATAATATTACAGAATCAGTGGAGTTCTGTTCTGGTTGAGCTGACTGTATGAGCTGGCTGCTTAAATGACTTCCCGCTTACAAACAGTGTGACTAAAGGATGGTGTAGATAGGGGATTGAGGAAATAAACATGTAATCCAGCAGAGACTTGAATTTAAAAATGTGTGGGGGTTATAATTGAATGAATGATTACAGAAAGAGAATGTGGAGGAGAAAAAAAGTGTTTTATTATATTCAAAAAGTAAGAAAATCATACATCACAGTGATGCCAGTCTCATAACTCTGTTAGTGCAGCGATGACGTTTGCTTTACATCACACTGTGACTCACAAGCTTAAGCATCTGTTTAAAGGTTGTTTTCGTAATGAAAAAAATAATAATTGGAAGGCAGAGAGGGAGGGTATGTGACGTCCCAAGCCCCGACTGGAAATGCATCAGGAGAGTGTGACAAAATATTGTGGCTAAGACATGAGGAGTGAAGAAGTACACATAAAAACATCTATGGGTAACTCAGCACGCCCCAGCACCGGGGTCGGAAGCGTAAACCGGTTCAGTTGTCTTGTGAAGTCAAAATGTGGAGCTCCTCTGGGATGCCATGTCAGCTCCTGCCATCAAACCAGACTGCTTTTTGTATTATTCATGCCCGAAACTCACTGACGTCAGCCAGATAAGTCGTGAGCTGAGCAGAGCTCCAACATGAAAACAGGTCTTAACTGAAAGGTAAATTTAGTTTGTATCCTTGGTTTTAAATTTACATTTTCAGTTAGAAAAGCAAAGTAAAAAGAAGCAGGTGAAATAAAATTTCATTCAGAAGAGCCACTAAAAAAAAGAGAGGCAATAGGCAGATGAGGGCCAATTTTTGTTTTAGTATACCAAAGCCACAAACAAGTTTCTTTCTGCTGTTGTCAAACAATATATAGACTTTTTAAAACATTTTTCATTTCTTCCTTATGTTTATTTCTCACATATATTCTAAATAGTCATATCAAAACATTTGTCTCCAATAGGAATAATTTGCTATGATTTTTGCCATTTCTAACTTTTGCACTTTTCAAATTATTTTCTTATTTATTTGAAAAATGCATTGCAATCTCTTCCAGTTTCTGGCACATTTCTTATTCTTCATTCATCTTTTGGTTAAAGTTTTTGCTAATTTTAGCTTTAGCAATGTTTTTTCTAGATTTTAACCTCTTAAACCTCTTGAGGCTTAAGAGGTTAACTACTGTTTTGGAACATCTTGCTTTTAGCCAACATTTTGCTAATTGCAGGTTTTTAAAATGTATACAATTGTACAAGTTTATTTCACAAAATGTATAAAAGTTGCCTCAAAGCAATAAATTACCAAGAGTTTCTGAATGTTCTGCCTGATGTTTTTGTTGTTCTTGATTCTCTTCTACTTACTTGTAGAGGCAAAAACATAATTATAAGATAGAAACTAATGCGGGGAATGCTTTCTACATTTTACCTCCTGACTGATTAAAAAAATATATTAGTAAAAGCTGACAGCATTAAAAAGTCTAAAAATAGATTTAACAGGATTTTAATCACTCCTAAGTGAAATTATGATGGGAAGCATTAAGCACCCACTTGAGCCACATGTGAGCTAGAACACGCTGGAAACTCATGCAGATTAGAGATCACGTTTGGTTTAACACAATCCACAGCTTTGGCATCATCAGCAAAGTGTTGCTATTAGAAATGAAGCACAAATAGGAGTGCACTCACAAATGTGTGTGTGTGTGTGTGTGTGTGTGTGTGTGTGTGTGTGTGTGTGTGTGTGTGTGCGCGCGTGTGTTTACACATGCCACAGTTCGATTTGTAGCTCCCATCACCACGGGAGGAGAAATCATCCATTAAGGTTATTAGATGTCTATTTTTATCTGTGTGAGGCCAAACAAAAGGATGGCGGTAATACGTTAATATGCAAATATATGAATTGGAAATCATGTGACTTCTAGTGCTATTTATAATAATTACATCAGACCTGTGATGAGGCAAAACATAAACATAGAAATTGTTTTACCAAGAGATTTTAAAAACTATCTCTTTTGTGTACTCAGAGAGTAAGCTCCGTTTACAGCAATGACAGGAGAAAGGCAAAAAAAAAAAAAGAATCTTTTTTTCCCTGCTTTCTAAGTTGGTTATACCTGTGGGTCAGTTATGCAATTTCCTACAATTACAGCAGGAGGCTGAATGGCTCTATTTCTGATGCAGATAAAGACAGAAAAGAGGCCCGGCATGATCATCCCCTAAGGGAGGAAATACAGTACAAAGCAGTTGCTTGAGTGATGGTGACATAATTACCCTGCATTCCTGGATAAAAGCAGTTTGTTACATGATTTGTTTATGAGCAAGGAGCAAAGTTGAGCAAAAAAGCTCCAGTATCGTATCCAGTATGAAGTCACTGAAAGGAGACTTAATAGAGTGGTACTTTCTGGGACTTTCTTGCTGTAAATACTTGATATCAATTTTAAATATTACCACAACATCCTATAGTATTTACAGCACTTAGAAACAGAGCATGGTGGCTTTTCTGAAATAACTGTGAATTCAAGAATTAAACAAGCAAATGGTCTTCTGTGGCAATTTGTTAAAACATTACAGCAGATCACAAGTACCGCTTCTGAATGTATGCAGTATAAGTGAAACTTAAATCAAAGTGGCCAACACAGCTAATCAGCCTCAGACAGCACTGAAACGATTACAACTCACTTTTATGGCTATTGGGCTGATTTTAACAAATCTTACATAATCTTTCATTATCACATGAGATTGTGCTTAACATTAATTACAAGGTTGCCTCAAAATAGCTTTAATTCCATGCCTCATCAGCACAAAATAACTGTGGTTTTAAACTTTGCCATGATAAGATAAGATAAGATAAGATATTCCTTTATTGTCATTGTACAGAGCACAATGAAATTACAGTCCTTTAGGAAAGGGGGTATTATGTATTATTAGGGGCATTATGTATTTTACAGGCTCATAGTTTATCTCTATACCACAGTCAAGTAACTATGTTACCTTCAGTTGTTTAAAAAATGCTCTATTTAAATGAATTTGACTTTGCATCATCTAAACCCCTTGAAATTGGTCTCTGTCTCCTTAAGAACCTTCCTACCGTTACTGGCACTCCCACTTCAGCACGTCTTTGCACAACAATGCTACGGGGGAGGGCTGCTCTGTGGGGCGGAAGCTTAGCTGGCAACTGAGCTGCAGGGAGGAGCTTTGTTCAAATAGGCGGTGCTTTGTACCAGCAAGTGTTTGCACAGCTCCACATGGCTACCACAGGAGAT
The DNA here is from genome assembly GCA_032275365.1 of Anablepsoides cearensis. Taxonomy (NCBI): domain Eukaryota; kingdom Metazoa; phylum Chordata; class Actinopteri; order Cyprinodontiformes; family Rivulidae; genus Anablepsoides; species Anablepsoides cearensis. The sequence continues at coordinate 12,896,893 of JAUBOC010000037.1, read as the reverse complement.
CAAGGATTTCTCAAACATGCATGTATGAGCTAAAAGCAACATGCTGGGTATGTTTTTGAGGAGGGAATGATTTTAGATGAGTTGAGGTGACGGCTGACGCTCGTCTCGCAGTAAGACGTATTGTGTCACTTAATCAGAATCAGAATCAGAATTCTTTATTTGTCATTGTACGACAGGGGGTACAACGAAATTGTAAAGTTTAAAAAATTAAAAAAAAATTAAAAAATAAAAATAGAAAAGCACAAAAACGACAAAAACAAGAAGTGCGACAGTTCGATTCATAAAGCATTCAGGGCAAAAACCGCTCTTGGAAAAAAGCTGTATTTTAGTCTGTTCATTTTCGTTTTGATTGCCCTGAAACACCTCCCTGAGGGGAGCAGTTGAAAAAGATGGCAACCGGGGTGTGAGGGGTCCCTGATGATGCTGCGTGCTTAATGTTTTGCTGTTGGTGGCTCATAAAATTTATTTGCTCGAGGACTCGATTTTCTGGATTATCTAACTTTTACACAGTTCTACTTCTAGTATAAATGCTCCTTATAATCTTTTTTTCCTACTGGGTTGAGCTTAAGACACTTTTTGGTTTTATAGATTTTTTGGCTTTTGATTGATTTGACTGTAGCTCAACATGCGTTTACACTTAAGTGATCCTGCTGATATAATAAACTTTTGGGTCCATGGTTACTTGGGTCAAACTGAGGGTCCATGGTTACAGAATGATACAAGAGGAAAACTATAACTCGTTATCTCGAGAAAACCATCAGGAAATGAACATGTCTTCTTGAGAAAACGCTCGTCGTTATTTTGTGATAATGACATATGTTGTTATCACAAGAAACCCATAGAAAAAAATTCTCAGCGGAATATATCTGCTCTCTGCTTCCGTATTTCTGCGCAATTATTCGGGCATCCAATTTTGAGCACTTTTTAGTAGACCAGTCCAAAATTTTGCAAGCCTGCAAAAAACAAACAAACAAGCAAAAACAAAAAAACAAAAAACAAAAACAAACAAACAAAAAACAGTCAGGAACACTTCCACAGAATATGTAGATGAAGAGCAGAAAAACAAGTAGAGCCATGTTTTGAAACGTCTCTGTGTGGGCTGCAGTGTACCGTCTCTGCCTCCTCACACACAGGAGACATGGACGCAGAGACGGGGGTTTAATTACAGTGGAAAATTCATTTAAAAAATGTAAAAATAAAGGTCATGCTCACAAAAGGAAGGCAGATGAAGCACATTCTTTATTCAGCAGCTGCAGGGTCATATGATGAGCGAATGTAACAAACTTAAAGTGAAATAAAATATAAAGCAAGCGAGAAGAAAGAGTCCATGTCCGCTTCCTTCACCCTCTTTTAAATTAGGATTCATTTTACAAGTCTTTTAAGTCTCTGTCTTGACACATTTGTCTTTGGCTGTTCGTCTTACTGCTTTCAGCAGAGAGAAGACAAAACCAAGCTGCACCAGAAGGTCTTGAGTTCAGGTGACACAGAGGGTGATGAATATGGAATCTGAGACCAGCTCTCTGGGTAAAAAAGAACAATGTCTTTAAAGAGGTGAGTTTTCAGCTGTTGTAGTAGTAAATGCTTTAAACCACTTGAAGTTAAAGAACCACAACAAGCTGAAAACAAAAAGGTGGACCTTATTTCTTATTATTTTTTAACAAAAACATATTTCCCTTGTATCGTATATCATTACAAACACACTCCAAGCACTAACTGATCTCATAATATCGCGTACAGCAGTTTAGAGTCAACTCTGTCTGTTAGCAAAATATCTCATGACCTACTGGACAAATGTAATTTAAACCTTCAGAAGGTAATTGTTGATTATATGTCTACAGGTTGCATTTTGGAGTTACTCCAATTTAAGATGACCACCCCAGCTGACTGATCTTTGAAAACACTGAAATGGCTATAACTTAGTCAGTTTTACAAATATTTAGCACAAGACTGATGTGGTAAGAATCATTGAGAAAACATACTCTAAGTGCTACTCATTGTGTGAAACCTTTATGTAAAACTCTAGCACTAACTGTTGGAGTCAGCCTGGTTTGTCTGTTAGCAAAATATCTCATGAACCACCACTTAATTTTCAATGCCACTTTCAGAAAGTTGCCATTGGATGCACATTTGATCAACTTTTGAAGTCAACACAATTCAGTATGGGGAGCTAATGGACATCATCCAACACAGAAATGGTCATAACTCAATCAGTTGTACTGAGAGTGACATGTTGCTATATTGCACAAGACTGCACATAAGGTTATTTTAAAGGTTTGTCCAAAATGGCTACAAATCTAACATTTCTCATCATGAAATGTTGACTTGACCCTAAGAAATCAGCATGTACAATAACTCTAGTCTTGTCTTTTATTTGATTTGCTATTTTTGATCAACATATCTTTTTCTAAACCTCTGATTCATTTTCTGCCTGGAAAAGAGTCTCTGTGTTGTGTTTGTTCAAGCTTCTGCACAAAAGGTGAATTTGGTTTTTGGTTTTGTGTAGATGTGGGTGGAGAAGACTCAGCACAAAACAAAACCAGCTCTTTTAGATTTCACTGAAAAAACAAAAAAATGGGCCAGGGAGCCTGCTTTTAGTACACAGATGGATTTGAGGGGTGCAAACAGCCTACTCACCAGAACAGAAATGTTGCCAGTTTAGGTTTCCAGAAATACACTGTATATTTTCTCAATCAGACCTGCGTAATGTACACATCCTTCAGGAAAGAGAACACAGAGTCTCTCCTACTTCATCACACAGGACTGGCTTTTAAGATCTTTTAGACTAACTATAATGTAGGGACTTTGGTGAATACTTCAACCAAGTAGTTGACTAAATATATGGACTATAAAAATGAAAACTACATATTAGTACTATGTATTGTTAATTACAATTTTTTTGTTTATAGTTTCTTTGGTATTGTTTACTAGAGGTGTCCCAATACTATTTTCTTTTCTAGCCCAGTACAAGTATCTCAGTTTGGGTAATTGCCATTACCAATGGTACCAAATTGGTGCTAGCACGTAAAAACATTTTGCAATGATTTTAGAAACATTTCTTTTATTAAGATCACAACAGATTTATTCATTATCGCTGCTGATTCCTCTTTGTCAATCGTGTTCGAAAATGCATCATGGGAAAATGAATGCAAACTGGTAAAGGCGATGCAAAAATAATCAAATCATTTTGTGATGTCAGCTGGTGATAAGGAATGATAAAAACTGTAACAGTATGATTTTCTCCGTGTCAGCGAGGTACAACGATGAAACTCGGAAACATAAAACCTCCAACATGAACTCTTACAGCTTGGAGGTGTTGCGTCATGGCAAAATTTGAAGCCTCCTGGGCCCCTGTCTCTATTATAACAGCCTCCTAATGAGGTTCCATTTATAGACCGTCATTTATATGATGTCAGTGCTCAGGTTAACACACACTCCCCCCCACACACACACATATATATATATATACACACACATGTCTAATGTGTCAGTCTCTGGGGCATGTATTCCTTGAAAAGTTGTCATTCTGGTGACTTATGTTAGGTCTGTTTTTATACGTGACCCAGATGTAAACTGTAACAGTTATATAACTGCTTTTATCTGAGCAGAACTTTAAACTTGGGGGCTGTAGTTGATGAGAGGTTTTACAGTGACATATTGTGCTACGACTTCAAATTTTAGAGAAATATTCAAAATGCAAATGTAAGACAAAAATTTCTACAGCCCGTATTCCAAATTTGTTACCTAAATTGTACAGAGTGCACCCTGACAGGTGCCATTAGAATAAGAATATTATCACATTTTTTTTTAAGTTTTACAGTTTTTCACTATTGCAAAAACACAAAACCCAGTTTCCAAACCAAATGACTAGTGCCCTAAACATACTATATTTAATAAAATTAGCCACATGAAGCCACAATTCACAAAATTCCATCCTTGCTTTTTCATAACTCTAAACACATTTTGTCTTGTTAAAAGACAAGTTGCAAAAAACTTGGCTCAAACTCTTACATTGAAGCTCATGTGATGCAAAATGCTAGAACACAGTCAGCTTTTATATATATATGACTAAATATATAATTATATATATATATATATAGCTGAATATATATATATATAATTTTTTTTCAATCTTTCACATAGAGAATATTTGCCCAGACAAGAGTAATTCTGAGTGTTTTAAGACATTTTGTGTGCTCAGTTTAAAATGTGATCCTAAAATCATTGATTTATTTTTTATTTTCTCTCTTCAGCTCAACTCTGTAACACCTATAAGTGCTTCTTTATAACTCAGCTGCTGATACTTTGATGTTGTACTCTTTATTCCAAAGAGCATCCTCCTGCAAAATCTTGCAGCCTTTGCAGATTTACAGCCTTACCGAACAACAGCTGAGTTCCTTGTGGTTTTCTTCACAAAGTGGCAGGGCTTAACAGAACCCTCAGCAGAGCAGCTTTATGTGAGTCCAGGGGCCAGTAACATCAATTCAAAGGCTACACAGAAGAGTTTATGACTACACACATAAAAGAAGCCATGTGCTATATTGAGAAGTCTGATAATAAGCTGTCCAGAAGGTGTTATCATTGGGCACTGAGGTGAGGACTGAAGAAACAGTGGCTGAGTCATGCATGATTTAAAAAAAAAAATCCACCAAAGAGACATCATCTTTTCTATGAAGAGACTCAAGAAGAAAGAGTGTGTGAGTATAGGACAGAATATCTAAGACATCAGAACAATGTCCTGCAGTTTACAAGAATAGAATTACATTTTATGTGCAGCAGCATAAAGGTTATTGTGGTCTTTAAAAACAACCCAAGTTTCCATGCTGAACTGTTATTGCATCATTCTGGCCAGACATCATCCTTATTCCATCCCCATAAGTGTGAAAAACAGTGAGGGAAAAAAAAATACAACCACAATTCTGACAAAGTTGGGACACTGTGTGAATTGTAAATAACACAGAATGGGATTAACTGAAAATGTCATAAACCTACATTTTATCAAAACGTATTACAGTTTTTCTCAACTGTTTACATAAATTGTCTGATACTTGAGACAAAATAACCACAACATGTAACTTAAGCACCAACATCCTTAACCAGTTCTGCCAAAATGCAAACAAGTTCCCGCTTTACACTTAAATTTCTGTTTTAAAACACTTTCAAAACACTACACACATTCTCTGCATTTTGGCACATTTTTCATGAAAAATAATTCCTTGTCCCAAAGAACATGTCATTTAAAACTCTGAAGTTAATTATCCTACTATGCACAATGATTCGTCACAGGGGAAAGCACCTGTCCCACAGATTTACCTTTAACACTAAGCTTTAGTGAGAGAGTGAGAGGAAGAAGGGGAGGACAAGGAAGGCCAAGGACCGTAACGACATCAGAGCCACTTTGTACAGCATTGTAGTCCCCCTCCCACAATGCTGTTATTGCAAGTATGACTCAGCATCCTGTGAGCAAAAGTTGTGAATCAGGTGAAACTGCTATGCTTTGGTCTGATTTCCTCCTTATTGTAACTCCACAAACCCCTCTTTCACCACTTTTATGAGGTCTGTTTTAGACCAACTCATTTTGATGTTGTCTCTTTAAATCCAAACGAGGCGTTTCACACCCTGCCTCCCTTCAACTTTTTAGTCAGTAGTCACGGCTCAAGGTCTAATCACCTTCAGCTGGGTGACCTAGTGGAAGCTCTATGACCCCAAACCCCTGATGACCCCAGGAAGATCAATGAAGATTTGTGCAAGCATGTCCAGAATATGCATTTTTTAATACAAATGTTCAATTCAACAACACAACAAACTGCAATTTAAAAGAAATTCATCAGTTCTCCTTTAACAACATCCTATCAGAGAAACATTTCATGTGCTGTTAACGTGTATCCATGTGTTGAAAGAAGGCCATCTGTGCTATTTGTGAAACTGTCACCATCTGCGATTTTCTGGCAACTATCTTCCTTTCCCTGCAAATGGAAAATTCTTTTTGTTTTTGTTCATACTTTGGGTGCTTTGTAATCACAAGCCGCTTTATCTTGGCTAGCCTTTGATTGCTATTAAGTTAAGACAGATGGTGCGCTCAGGTCATTGTCACTTTTTCAGTGCCATAATGTTCTTCTTTCAGTGTGCTTTCGTAAAACTTGTAATGAACTATGGCATATGTCACACAATATTTCAGACCCGTCAGTTAAATCTTTATGTATTTGCCTCAATTTTGTTAAAATATGACTTGCAAATATGTGATCCATCACATCGAAACGAGGATTAAGTCTAAAAGTGGGATATAAAGAAATAGGCAAATATAGTGTTTTGATTAAAATG
>JAUBOC010000037.1:12880383-12890475 GCA_032275365.1 Anablepsoides cearensis | reverse complement strand
AGGAATCTGAAAATGTAGTTAGGTCATTTTGACAAAATTGGACTTAATCCTCATTTCGATATGATGGGTCACATATATTTTCTCGATAAAACCAAGTAAAGAATATTAACTCTGGGGATCAATATATATGTTTGGACAGTGGGGTTACTTTTTGAACTTTTGTCTGTTACTTAAAGCTTACAGGAGACAGTGACATTGACTGCTTGCATGTCTGTTCACTGGGAATGTGGAGCTTTGAAATCTCATCTACACCCCTGCATAATCATCCTACGTAGGTAACAGGTGTGGGCCAGTTCTGGTGTCAAACTGGCACTGCTGGCATGTGGTTTGTAAACTGGATGTGGGGCGAGGTATGGCACTGTTTTTGAGATGGCATGTCCCAAGTGGCCTGGTTAGATGGACCACTTCTGGCAAACTTTAACTGGGACACCAAACAACCATCATTCTCTGAGTCAACGCATAAAAAAATTAGTTGAGACGTATTTTGTATTTATTTTGTTCATTTGCACGGAGGGAGCGGGACATTAAACTTATACTAAACCAGTTTGCAAGGAAAATTTGTCATTTTTAGATTCTGGTTTTAGGTATCGATATGGTCTACTGAACTGACAAGCTAATGGCTTGGCAAGGTGGGTCTCCCCCATATTTAAGCACCTCTAATTTCAAAACTAATTAACTTGTCAATTCAATCAACTTTAAACTTTAAGCACTTTCTACAACAGGTAAGATATTAATTGTTTAGGACTTTTCCACAGAATGCCCATTCAAAATATCTGAACTGTGTCTTAGGTCCTGCTGTCACACTAGACAACTTATGTCAACTTATGAAACCTTTTTTACATCTAAATTGCTAATAAAAGTTATATATTTGATCAATCAGTTTGAATTATATGTACGCATCGAAAATAAGCTTCCTGTTGATTTTTCAATTCCATCTTCAGTGTAGATGTCTTTAAAATGTTCCTAAGTTGGCATAAGTTGTCTAGTGTGACAGGGCCTTAAGGGACAAAAATGCATTTGTCTTTGAAAATAGTTTTAGAAGAGAGCTGTGAAAGTGACACTGACACTAAAACAAGAGGAAAGTCTCAGATAAAGGACAGAACTGGCTGACCTGCTTTATATTTTTGAACTCATACCCAGGTGTTGATTCTCACTCATTTAGGTCAAGGTAACAAGACTTTCACTCTCAGTTCTTGGGAGAAAACAGGAACAACATCAAGACAGAAACTCCAGTTGTTTTCAGGCAAATAAAACATTTATAATCAGTAGCAGATGATTGCTAGAACTTATTTCACTTATGTATCAAATATTATGAAAAAATATTGAGTTGTCATATTCTTGTAAGACTGAAAGCACATGAGTTCATCTATAAAACTGATCCGGGGGTCAACACAACCTGATACTCTGCTAAATCTTAAGCTGTTTTAGAAAAACAGTGTTCCTAAGCCACCATCAATCCCTCTTATGAGTCTATACCTCCTACATGGGAGGGATCCATGAAGACATCCTTACCTGATGTTTGTGTTAAAAGCTAAATATATGTAGTTAATTATACATCTCAAAATGTCACTTGACGTCTGATTAAAGTGCACTATTTTTTGCAAAAAAATCTACTTTGTGTTGTGAAATGTATCAACACATTTGGATTTCAGTTCCTGGATGATAATCACAGGTTGTGGCTTTGATTCTGTAGTGACCAAACATAAAAACAACAATCAGGTACAGAAACAGGATTACTATAATTAGGATTGGAAAGGACACTACTGTAATCAGATATATTCTTGGACCACAGAGGTTTACAGCACAACCACTGTGTGTTTTATTCTTAGCATCCCCATCAACCTCTCTTGACTCGTCAGGTTGGAAGAAAGTAGGAGGTTTAGTCATTGGCTACCCTATCATAACTAAAATTATGATCCATCTCATTGTCTAACCAGGTGCTTCAAACAGTGGTGATTTAACCAATTATGAGCTTCTTTCTTGTGTGTTGTGCTGCTGCTATGGTTTGCAACCAGGTATAAGGGAAAAACAGCCAGCAGCCTCTGATTAGCTGCATGATGTGTTTGAAAAAAAAAAAACATGAGCAAAATGTTTTAAAAATAGATACGCGCTACTTATTGTGCAATCAGAGCACAACAAGTTGAATAGTATTCTCAGAGTTTTATACACAGCAGCAATTTGTTTTTTTACCCCTAACATGCATGAGTCATTAAATCAGATTTAGACATGTGATATGGAAAGTTGATATAATGATTGCAGTCAAAACAAAGAGCCATTGTGATCACAAATTCAAGCTGGAAGGAGCATCAAAGCATATGAATTGATTGCATGAGGGTTTTAATGGAATCATCATGGCTGCCTCTATTCTGAACATGCAAATTTAATAACACTCATCATCAAGGATTATCAAAATGTCCATGTAATTACTCAGCATGCCTAATAAATGACACTGCCGTGAAATTCATGTTGATCCTCTAATGTGGAAAACATTTTGAAGATACTAAAAATCTGAAAAATAATTGTTTACTTCTGGTGTGATCAGCTGATTTCTTTATTATAAACAACTCTAAGGCCTTTGGTAAAAACCTGCTATTACCTGCTATTACCAAAAACATTTGGCAAACAACAGCATGGATCACTGCCTGCTTTTACTCCACTGTGGCCAGCAACTACTGCTTTCTTGGACTAACAGGAGGAACTTTGAATTGTAATCAGGGGTTGCACTCAAGTAGATCAAGTTAAAATAAGGATTGTTGCAATTGCTGGTTAAAATACAAATTGCTGGATACAGTATGTATCAACCATTACAAAGCAAGTTCATTTATAGACTTGTATGTATATCTGTGTGTTTCTTCCAGTAGCCCAGCAGAAGCACACCTTACTGTACTGTATGTAAGCTGTTGTTCTCTTTCTTTGTGCTATTTTTGTCTGATTTTGGAGGACCTGATTGTGTTGGGAATTGTCACCTAATTTATGCAAGAGCTCTTGAGCTTGCTGCAAAGGTCTGGTTGCTTTTAAACCCAAGTAGGTCGCTGAGGAAAAAAATAGCACAGTTGTTGTCAGGCCCCCTCACCTGTTGGTTCTTCTGCTATTGAAAGATTTTTTTCTCCGAAAAGTAAGAAAAGTAGGCTGTGAGGAGGAGGCCAGCCATACCTTAGGCTGTGGCTTCCTTTTTCTTTGTTGTCAAAACTAAATACCAAAATCTTAACTTGCCTACATATTTGACCTCATTGGTTTCCTTGAAATCTTTCCTCATTTATGGATTTGTCTTCTCAGTCAGGGAACTTGAACCAAAGCTTTTTTCCCCCCCAAAATAAAACAAACAAAAAAGCCTACATGCTTTAACAATCTTGCCGATGACATGTTGGTTTTAGACACACAACTTACATAAAATCTGTGTTTTCTCAAACCTTCCGAGAGAGTAAAAAACCCCCAAAACTTCATGACCACCATGTGATAACAAGACAGTATACAAGCATATTTTATACCAGTGAACAAACATGTCAGCGTTAAGAGGCAAATGCAGCAGAGGGAGACATAGAGCAAAAAAGAAAGTAAGTACTGGTGCATATTCACAAGTGAACTCGCTGACCATTGCATAGAAACACTGGCTTTTCCTTGGTTAGTTGCTGCCCTCTGCTGGACAGAAACAATAACTGCATTGGGTAACATTACTCTGCAAAGGAAAATTGGAAAATGTTATTCCTAGTTTAGAAACTGGTATCTACTTTTTAATACGTTAAATTTGAAATTAGCTGAACCTATTATGCCATTTATGAATCTGCAATATAATAAAAATATTTTTTGTCTTCACATGAGAATAACTAAGTTATAAGAGCTGACGCCCCTAAATCCCGCCAAAAAGTAAATAAAATAAAATAAAAATTACCTAAGTTTCAGTTTTGGTATCTATAAGAACTAGTGTAATATAATACTATCTTCCATTTCTTAATGCATCAGTGATTACTGTTGCAGAGAAAAGCTGCTGGAGAATTATGATTACTATCATAATCAGTATTTAATGATATGCAGTTAATTCAACACCACATTTAAAAAAAACATACTGTACTTATATAATGAATGAACTATAAACGCCTGACTTCAACATCTTATCTTAAATCATGACTATTTTAAAAGAAAAAAAAAAATCAGAAATTTTCTCGAGTAGGATTTTAAAATCAAAATTTGTTGGCCAACAAAAACTTGCTCTTGAACCCTTCTTGATTAGCATGCAGATTTGCTTTATAGGTTACATCGGCGGATTTAATGAATTTGTTGACACATTTTGTTGCAATGAGCATTGATTTTATAAGTACAGTAACAGAGCAAAAAATATATATTGTTTTGAAGTTTAAAAATTATGCACATTAAATATTTAGCCAAATACAGTAAACAAATTAAAAACAACTTGTAAAGTTAATATTTTACTGGATTGTTCAGTTTACTTAAATCTCACAGTTTCTCATTTGTCATACATGTCTAATATGCTGGATGATGAAAATCAAGTAGATGAGGACAAATTATCCAGGTAAGCATAATTTGCGGATGAACTAGCAATTTATGAAAAACAGGTCAGCACTGCCCTTTTTAGCTAATGCGGTGTAAATGCGTATTGTTTCCTTGAAAGTGTTTAAAACGTAACTGTTAATTAATTTAAAGCCAATAAATTTTGCTTTTATTGCTGTTAATGTTTTTGCGCGTTTTAATAGGTTTCCGTGCTACTACATAGTTGGCCAACAAATTTTTTCTTTCTTCCCAGACTTTTTTCTTTCTTCTTCTTTTTTTTTCTTTTTCATGCGAGCTAATATTCAGGCTAGGGCTGCAATTTCGGAATCTGCCCTTGTATATGGCGGACGAAATTTTCCACAGGGGGAACGGCAACAACAAACCTCTCTGTTTAAGGTACGAAGAGCCTTCAGATCCATTAAAACAAACCTCGACAAATGTATAATTCAACTCGCCATGATTAGGCTTGACTAAAAATGTAACACAGTGGCTCGTGGTGGAGGGGGGAACCCGCTGTGGTGAATTTTTTTTCTTTACCATTGGAAAAATCTCATAACTAATTCACAATTTTTTTTTTTTTTTTTTTTTTTTTTTTTGAGGAAGCAGTTTTGTGCAGTCACCTCTAGTCGGGGAGGAGGAAGAATTTCTGCAGCAGGAGCCTGTTTCGCATGAGCTGCATCGTATTTGGAGGTATGTCAAATTGTTTTTTTTTTTTCTCATTTTAAAATCGTAAATTTTTAGAAATTTGAAGTAGCGGATGTGAAGTTCCAACCTCGCGTTTTCACGATTACCGAGACCAGACAGTCTCTTCGCACTATTTGCTCACCACTACATCAGGTAAATGGCTTTTGAAGCAATAATCTGTTGATGTTATTTTTGTTTTTGAGGAGGGGTAAAACAAAATTTTAGTAATAAAGTTTGTGGTGAAACTGCCGCCTAGTCGTTTGTAGTTTGCCCACACATGACGCCAGCCCGTCTAAGAAAGCGGTGTTTTTATTGCGATGGTGCTAACATGAAGGACGATGAGGGGAGGAACAATCTGAAACACAAAAACCTCCTGCAGCCATGTTTTGTGAATTTTTTCCTGCAAAATTTGAGCAGAAGCTCCGGAGTTGCTTCCCCTGGCAGTTTCACAGCGCCGACATTTTCCTCCTGCTCGTCTTTTACCGGCTCCGTGTTGACGGTAAATAAAGACGAATAAACGCCACGGTGTGGTCCTGTCGAAATACGGTTCGACTTTTATTTTCATATTTTATTTGAGAAGATAGAGGATTTTAGATGCGGTCGCCATTGGCGCCACCTGTAGGCAGACATTGATTTAGAGAAATTAGAAAATGTAACGACTTGTGGTTATTATAATTATTATTATTGTTATTATTATTGTTATGCGCATATGTTCAGAAAATAGTTTGAGTTTGTGCTGGTAAAAATAATGCTTGACTGCATGTTCTTGCTTCAAGGTGTATTTCAGATTTTTTTAAAGACCAATTTGCTTTAAATGTGTAAATCCATTAAGTTAATGTGGGATTTAACAGATGTAATTGTTTTTGGATAAATCTGTACTTGGTGATTTTTCCCTCCTGGATTAAGTGTTTTTTTTTTTCTACAAAATGTTAACTTGCACCTTTTGTTCATTTGAACTTCTTACTAGAGATTGAAATTCTGTAATACTGCAGAGGGGGGAAAACCAGAATTATTCAAAGTGAACTTTACAGCACTGGGAGAAAGAAATAACATGTCAGCATAATTTGAGGGCAGGAAAAACAATCACAACCAGTGCCTCTACTGTTTATATTAATCCTGCAGACGCCAAACAGTTTCCCATCTTGCGTGGCTTGCTTTTATTTTAATGTGAAAGGAAACTGCAGAGGCCATTTTTCTGTGGGTAATTTTAATGCTGACCTTCAAAATCTTTATTCATTCCATTCAAAGAGCTTGTGGAAGGAAAAAAAAAGTGTGATCGGTGTGCGAAATTCTGACCTTTCGCTTTAAAAAGTCTATTCAAAATGTAGGAGTTTGAGTTTAAGCACAGAATTGAGGAGATGGCAAGCAGTGTGCCTAATTTATTAGAGTGCAGAATATTGTAAAAAGAAACCAAGCAATAAGTTACAAAATTGTTGGGAATAATGCTAATTGGGTTCATGGAGGTTGTATTCATTTAAATGGGTAACTTGCAAATTAACTACAGTAACTAAAAGCATACAAACATGTAGCCAAAACACTTGGTGGTAAAGATGTTTATATAGGTAATCCACCATAGCTATGTTTAATAAAAGGAACAAAGCAGTTTTTGTGTCTTGCCTTGATTGTTAATAGCCAAGCTATTACTTTATTACCTGTAAATTTAATAACAGTAAAATAAAACAAACAAAAAAAAATAGTTAGAATTATAAATTTGATGCATCACAACCAAGGTTGTGCAACATAAGTAAGGAAATTTGTGTTTGGGCGATTATTTTCTTTGTTGTAACAATGCTTTTTGGCAGTAAATCCTATACCTTATAAAAGCCACATTTGTAAGGAGCATGCATTTGTGGGATGAGCAGTAGAGCTGAGTATTTGGGGTACGCACATGAAAAATCAGCCACATCTTCTCTGCCAAACATCCTATTTTTCTATTGACGTTTGTTTTGAGCTTCTGGTGCTGCCTATCAGATGCCCACTATATGACTTATTGCATTGTTACAACAAAAAAATAATTGACCAAAAACAAATTTCCTTACTATTTTTTTTTTACAAGTGAGCCCAGAAGATGACAACAGATTTCAATTCTAAAAGAAAATAATAGTTAGTTTTGTACTGAGAATTGATGGACATAGATATTAAAAAAACTTTCTTTACCTATCTATTAGTTAAAAATAATGGCCTGCTATGACGTGAAACATTTTTATACATGTCCTAACAACTAACTTTGTATAACTGCAAGAATACAATAAAACAAAACAAGAAGTGTTTCTCGGAAAAGTGCCCTTTTCTCAATTTCTGCATTTAAGTTAGATAAGCAGAAATATTTTGATTGTTTCTTTCTTTTTTTACTAAGTTCACATTTGAGATGCTTTGTAATTAAGTTCATTTGTACTTTAATGAACTAAAGAGTTCTACTGGTTTGTATTTTTAAAGGTAGTAGTTTAGGTGAGGAGGTGAAAGTTTGTCTCCAGGCTTCAAGAAACACAAGATGGTGGTGGATTATATCACTGCCCTCTTAAAGGTTTTAAAACGTAGATGCCGTCCTGATTGTCGTTGGCTTGCTACAGAGTGTTCACTTGCTATTTTAAGTGAAAGCAGCAACTTTGAGGTCGTCTTTATTTTAGTACACAGTTACAGTTTGATTCTTGAATTTGTCTGGAAAAATCATACATCTCTCTTAAGCATAGTGAACATCTATGTTCTTTTTTTCCATAGTGGCATGTAGAAAATGTCTGAAAATATCTTCAGTTAAATTAGTCTCAAGGGAAAGGCTTTTCAGGGGTTGAGAGTACTGCATTAAAAAAAAAAAAATCTGTGCATTCTGCATTTTTTTTACTTCCTTTGTAAAAATGAACCTTATTGCTTTCATGAATAATGCATAGGGATGTTCAGTTGCTGCAGCAATGAAAATTAGGCCTGTTTACGTGCAGTGGTTTTATACATAGAAGCCTTTTTTTCTTTTTTCTCCATAACCGTTTCTGTAGGTAGAGCGGAGCATGAGTAGCTTTTTTTTTTTTTTTTTTGAAAAATACAAATTTTCAGCAAAGCAAATCTCATTTCTTTGAGTGAAAAGGGGAGGGGGGTGAAACTCCCGCGGGTTTAATGAATCCATAAATCACAATAGTGCCAGGTTTGCTGCGCCTGCGTCAGTGTGCAGTGTAATTTTGATTTTCATCAAAAATTTAATCTGCCAGCCTACAAGGGTTTAGCAGCAGTCCGGATGCAGCCCTGAATTTCTAATTTTAGGGGCCTGATCTTTTAGGATTTATTTTTGTATAATTCAAGTCTGCTTTTCAATATCTCTTGTTATTAAATTTTAATTCATGGCATTAACATATAGATTGAAAAGGTTTTATGTTTTTTTTTTTCCCTTTTTTTAGTGTATGCTGATGGAATTTTCCTAGACGCCACAGTTTTTTCTTTACCCTTTTTTAGCGTCTCATGTATGTGTGTGTGTGAGAGAGAGAAAAAGAGAGGTGGTGGGGTTTATCCATTATTCTGCATTATTGCTTTTTGAAATCACTGGTCATACACCATCTTGGAAGACATTTATTACGGAGGACAGAAAAGTTTGCATTTGATTAAAGAAATGGGGAATGCAAAGCATCAGTGTGAAACAGGTTTTGGTCAAACTCGACACCCGCTCTCCTCTGGATAATATAAACATGAAGTCAAAGCAGGGATTGAACTGACCTCCACCCCCCACCTCCCTCTCCTCTTTCCTCTCCTTCCCTTCATCCCCCTGTTTTAGCAAATTCCTATTTTTAATCCCCACAGAGTGGAAAGTTTTTCATGAGCCTTAAACAAATTTTGATTTTTCTGTCTGGAATAGTTTTCCAGTCTGTTTAACATGCACAGCTTAGTGACTTTTGGTCAAAATAAGGAAATTTCAGCATGTTAGAAGCACAATGATTGATTACCTGTGCAGAGGCACAGTATATATGTAGAATAAGGTATATTCTACATATTCTTATTGACCTAACCATAATGTTTTTTTTACCCCTTTATACAGTATGTCCTTTACATTAACGAGCACATGCAGATTTTAAAACACAGCTTGGCCTAATCATTAAAAGAGAACCGTCTGAATGCGTTGATATAAACCCTGCCATATATCCATGCTTAGATTGCTTGTTTACAGATTTCTGGTTATAAAAATGGCACTGGATGATTTCATAGAACTGCGTGAGTTATATTATTGCTAACTCCTCCTGGTGAGGACCATTTACTGTGCCGTATTCTTAAGGCACATCAAGCAAACGTGCATCTGGTTTTGATGTTCGTCCCGTTCTAGTGCTGTAAGCGTCATTATATATGAATCCTCAGACTATGAGAGGAACATGAGGCCAGATGGTGAGCTTTATATTTTGGTTTTAATTAGAGAAAAATAGACCACCACCGACATTTTATACACAACAGCCCCTGGCTAAAATTACAGAATCACAACTCTTGAAGGATGTTCGTGAAATTGGTTAATTTTGTACAAAAAAATAAAATAAAATAATTATACACATACAACAATCATTTTTTTATTCCAACCTTTTGGCATTAAGAAACCATAAAAAACAAAAGAAATGTAATTATTGTAGTCACTTGCAAACACTGTTTTGAATTAAGTAGATGAAAAAAAATGGAATCACTCAAATCTGAGGAATACATAATAGAATCACTGTAATTTGCAGCTTTAAAACAAACACATCAGAGCCTGCGTGTCAGGTAAAGGTACGAGGGAGAGGGGAGTCATTGCAGCTTCAGTAAATGTCAAAGTAATTGTAATTTTGGACATCTTTTCTTATTCCATCAGTTGAAAGGATGTTTGGTGATCAGGGGTAGACATAAGGATTTTTTTCAGGTTGTCCAGCGGACAACCTGTTGACAAAATCTGGTTGTCCGCAAAAC
>JAUBOC010000037.1:12838907-12855294 GCA_032275365.1 Anablepsoides cearensis | reverse complement strand
TATATATTTACAAATTTTATGCGCAATCCACTTTGTTAGACAGTACACCACTTAGACAATTAAGATTTAAAATAAAAAGTCCCTCACCTCAGATGCTACACTGCAAAAACTGTCCATGTAACCAAGTTTTAAAGTCTTATATCAGCCATAAAGTATTTTTGATCTTGTTTGGAGACTGATTTACTGAACAAGAACTGATTTTGTAAGAATATTAATCTTGTTTTCAGATTGTGTAAGATTTTTTGTCTTGTCAAAATTGAGTCAAATCAAGTATTTTAAGAATCTTACCAAGTAAAATGTTCTTACTCCATTGGCAGAATTTTTTTTAACTTAATTTGAGTCAAATTTTCAGGCTAACAAGATAAATAATCTTACACATTCTGAAAACAAAATTAATTTTCTTACACAATCAGTTCTTGTTTAGTAAATCAGTCTCAAAACAAGATCAAAAATTGTTTTTTTTGGCTGGATATAAGATTTTAAAACTTGGTTAGACTGACATTTTTTGCAGTTATATGAAGGCTGCACTTGTAGCAAATACGTATCAGTATCAATAAACGAGCAACCTGGTTAACATTAGCAACACTGAGCTCGTGAAGACTGAGGATAGTTGCTGCTAAGTTTTTAGAGCTGTGTTGAGATGTGTTGATGTATTAAAAAAATAGAAGACAGAATTAAATGAATATTTAGAACTAGAAGCTAACAGTTCACATAGTAAATTAAATGATGACTTTGAAGAAAAGTAAAAAACAAAAAACAAAAAGTAAAACAGAATAAGAATAATTTCACTTTTAATATTGTATAAAATATCTTGTGCCATTTCTTTTTTCTGTCCAGGTTGAAAGAGCCCACCAGGTGGCCATGGTTCTGGACCCACAGCTCAAACTGCGTTCAGTGCCGGCCTACCAGCACGAAGACATCATCACTCGTGCGTGCGAAATGGCTGCTGAAAGCAGGGACGGAGGAATGAGTGGCGGTGGAAGTTCAGGTGGAGAGGAGCGGGATGCAGACGGCCCCTCCGCCCCGAAAATAAGCCGTATAGAAGGAAGTGGAAACAACAGCGGCCCCTCTAGGGGCACCTGCACGGTCGCTGGTAAAGATGAGAGCCAGGGCCAAGTTCGACAAGAGATTTTTCAGTACCTGGCTGAGCCTCTTGTCCAAGGTACACCTGATCTATTGCAGTATTGGAGTTCTACAGTTGCTGAGAAGTTCCCCAGGCTCGCTCGCTTGGCTCTGTGGCTCCTTGCAGTTCCCGCGGTGGGCATACGCAGCGAGTGTGTGACTGTGTGTGAGCAGAGCCTGGCTATGAAGAGGAGGCAGCAAGTCACTGCTGAAGAAATGAACAAACTCATTTTCCTTCGCTCTAATATGGGTTAGATGAAAAACCCGACATGCTCGAATCAACCAAACCTCCACCCAACCAATGACTCGAGACATTTATTTATATACTGTAGGTTTAGACGAGCTGTAAACTTCAACGTCCAGGAACATTTTAGTAGTTCTCAAAGCAGATATTTACGAAAAAAAAACACCTCACTTCAAAGGTTGCAAACACAATATGGTAAATTACATATTTTGTTTGAAGACTCTACTGTTGTAAAATACAAAGGACAAAAACCGGGAGAAACAGTAACTCAAAAAACAAAGTCTTGTTTGTTACGCTGTCGGTGTAGGCAGGAAGAGTTTCATCTGGTCACAACCAGTGATCTGAATCACTCCAGTCTAATGATTAAACTGCTACAAGGCTTCAATGCTGTTATCCTCACTGGTTGGCAACATTTTCAGGTAAAGTCAGCTTTCACTGCTTAAATCTACTGTCACACACCTCTGAAAACTAACCTGTTTTAGGATTGTTCACGAAGGACCTAGAGGCAAACTACTGTAGCATTTGCAGTAAATTATTATTTTTATTGGTGTATGACAAACAAATTAAGAAGTGAAGCATCACTGCCAATTGCACCTCTGACAATAAAGGGAACTAGGTTTATAATCACACAAATCACTGAAAAGAAACTTTTGCTATATTCAGCAGTGGACAATGGGCAGATATTTTAATGGTTACGTTAGTGGCCATAAAAATGTAGCTAATGATTTGCATGCACTGCATGCAATTTTTCAATTTAAAATGCTTAAAGGTAACTCATTTTACATTTGAAATATCGTGATGCTTTCCTTTTTTTTTTTATTAGCAATTGTGAAGAAAATCAAAAGTTTTCTTTGCTTGACATTCAAGTCAATCTAGACTTGAACTGAGATGAAATCAAATCAATCAAATTTAGCTTAACTTTTGGTTTTAATGCCGTTGATTCAAGTACAAAGAGGAAAGCATCAAATTGTTTGTGGCTAACATTTTTTAACAGAAACCTTCAGTCTTTCAGATTGCACCCCTCCCCCCAAAAAATACAAACTATTATCAAAACAAACAAGTTCTTAAGTCAGAGTATTAAAAAAATAGAAACAAGCTGAAGATAATTGTTCTACAGTCATTGCTTTCTAATAGTTTCTAGTGCTGCCAATTCAGGAAGGCCCCATCGTTCAGCCCTGAAAACACACCCATTTACAAATCTTAGTATTGTCAGTGCACCAGGCATGGGCTGGTTACAAAGTTTTTAGTTAACCACAGTGTTAAACAGTCACATGTCAAAACTACTTAATGTATCCATCATCGTTCCTACAATTTTATATGCCCTTAAAAAAATAGACAACAGACAGGTCATACTGCCCAAAAGGCACAATTACTTGTAGAATCGTACAGATTGATTTGGTTAGGTAGGTTAGTTTATGGTTTGTGTCTGCAGCAGCAAGAAAAGTATTTGCATTTGAGTTTTTATTTAAAAGTGAATAAATTACAGTTTTATATTTTGGTTTTAATAGCATATAGGTACATTTTAGGTAAAAACACTCCAGCTCCATTCAGTCTTTCCTTGACACACAAAATGCAGCATCCTACTGAAAAGGTGACCTTAGAAAATTTATGTCACTACCGGTTGCAGGTGTAAAAGACAGCCACATTGGTCTCAATAATTATTGGAGCTTACACATTTTAACTAGACTTCAAGTATTTCAAAATCAATGTTCATCACTAATACAGTAAAACCGTGACCATTCTGAAGGTTATACCATGCTGGCCCATGCCTGGAGTGCTTTGTATATTCAAATTCTTTGCCCATCCATTTTTATCACAAACAGCAGTGCAGAAATTTTTTTCTCATGAATTTAGTAAGCCTGTTTTCAAGACTTCATTTTGAGTGTTTGTGTGCATTTGTATTTATTTTTTAAGTTCTGTTAGAAATCCTGTGTTTATAGGAAAGGGTATTTTATTTATTGTTGCTTTCTTGTTTATCATTGAATTACAAACATTGTCTTCCTTATGTAAGCTATAGATTTCCATTTTCAAGGCAATAAGCTTTATCACAGCAAACGGTTCCCAATTTTTTCTGACTGTTCTCACGACACTCCTCGAGTTAATTATCAACTGCGAATTGTTGAGCGCTTGTCGAATCAATAGGGTTTTCTCAGGAATGAGCACATCCGAGCAGGCACCGCCACTTTTCCTCACTGTAACAAAAAGAAACCAAACTGTGACCTCGTTGCTGAGGTAAATACCTACTGGTAACCATGATGTTTTGTGAAAACTTCCACCCCAAAAACAGTTGGTGCCATTTGGGGGAGAAAAAAGAAGAAACACTGAGAAATTGTTGTTGTTGTGGTTTTCGACCAGTTGATTCGCTAAAGTTACTCATGCTCAAAAAGTCAAGTAATTTTTGTTCTATATACAATATATATTCATATTTTGGTCAACATCTACCTGTACTAATACCTCCTAACATGGCTTAGATGAATGAAAGCTCTGCTGTTTGTTTGCTGCCTTGGGGATAAACTAGTCGAGCGCTAGTTGTTATCTCAGTTTTTGGGCCTTAAGTTTCTTCCATGTGCTCATTTGAAACCCTTCAGTCATCATGCCTTTTTAATGTCAGTAAATGGCCTTTCTTAAGCATTTTTATTTTTTTTGTTATGGTTTTGTCTCCACCCGCCTTTTTTTATGTAGGCTTGCAGGGACTTGTTGAAAACAGTGACCTCTAGTGGCCACATGACTACTGTTTAAATCTTGTGCTGCTTAAAGTGCATGCATAAGTTCTTTAGTTTCTAAAACGGGTCAGTAATAATTTAATAAGCCAAAACTAAGAAATCCACTGTAAAAAAGAAAGGAAAAAAATACTCAATGATTTAAAACATTGATTTTTATTTGTGTTAATGGAAGGATGTTAAGGCTATTTTTTACACATTATGATTCTTTGCTTTTTCTTAAAGGCTGCCATGCAGTTATTTGATTTAACACCATATGTGTTGTTTATTTATTCCCTCCTTCATCCAAAGGCAACCTGTCACTTTTCCAAAAAAGTATTATTTTTAATACCTAAAAGCCCCCTTACCTCATAATTAAGAGTTTATAAAAGCTGTGTTTTCTAGCTTTTGGGTCTGGATAACTCCACTTATTTTTTTAAACACAAAATGTCTCCATAGTTCATGTCATAGAGGTGCTTTGCCGCATCAGAATAATGAAGTTCAAAACTGCCACCTGACCCCTCACAGTGATCAGAATTGGAGCTGAAACTTTTTGTTTTCATGATTGACAGCGCAGCTGTTGTATTAATAAGTGTTTCAAAGTGAATGTAAACTACAAAAAAAGGAAAGGGCATTTGCATGAACCGTAACAGCATCAGTGTGAGGCCTAAATATATCAGACTAATGGTCTCTGTGAAGTAAAGGATCCGTTTAGTTTGCAGAAGTGCTGATGCGTTGGCTTTCTTTCAAACCATTATTGTCGGAATTTTAGACGTGGCAATAAAGGTGTAAAACACAAATTTCCATTAAAAAATCAGGAGCTCCGCACTGCAAGTTGTTTCTCAGCTACGTAACATTTCTTTAATAAACTGTAGGCCTTCTTACCTCCAAGCTTAGTGTTTCATAAATGCTTTCTCTTCCTTATGGCTTGTTAGAATATCTTCATTTTTATATATATTTTGGTAAAAAAGAAAATGATTATAAAGTATATTTAAATTAAAATTTCAACTACAAATCCAATGTTTTACCTCAGTACTCAGATACTCAGAAGGCAGTATTGTTGTTTAATGATTGGGAATCAGTTTGTTGCAGGAAATGTAGGTTTGGTCAAAGAAATGTTCAAAATACTGTACGTGGTTTGTGGTTTTAACAGGTAATCTCAGTTATACTGATGAAGGGACTTTTCTTACTGTTTTCTTTCAGTTATTAATAGGATATGCTCTGGGACAAATGCCATTGTTGACATAAAAATGTCAACTTAATTTTCTTAGAAATAACTTTTTTTGTTTATTAAATGAGAAGTATATCTAAAATATGCATGCTTTTAACAAGAGTAACAATATATAATGTTATAAACCAGTGTTTCTCATCAGATGGAAATGAATCATATTGACTCTGAGGTGATGCTAAGACCCTCAGAAAGAGTCAGATGAATTTTTACCTTTCGAGGTGGAAGTAGCTGTTCTGATAACTGGTTGGTGTTCATGGCTGGACATCAACCATCTTTGGCGGATGTAAATATGGGAGAACTGCTGTTTTTATGCCACAAGGGGGCACCTTCATTCAAGAGTTCAAAAGTAGGGAGCACTAATGACATCATACCTCTTTTTTCTACAGTAGCATTTCAAAACGTTTTGATATAATAGAAGAAAACTCAACTTAGATACTAATACTAGGAAACTGAATTCAGCTGTAAATTTTATTTTGTTTTAGGGTTTTAACTTATTCAGATAATAATAAAAAAACGTTCTGTTGTAAAGTGTGGTTTATGAATGCTAACATGGAGATCTGTTCATCTAATCTATTAATTCAGGTTAAGAACTCGGTGTTGCTTTCATCCTATTTTACAGGCATTTCTTCCTTTTTATACTCTGCTAAAACACAAAATAGAAAGAAAAAGAAATAATGTTGCGTTCTGTTTATTTTAGTCTTTTTAATCGCACTTTGGCAGCAGTTTCCTGTGTAGATCCAGATCTCAGTTGTCTTATTAGTAAACCTAATTTATACTTTTGTAGCAACACTATTTTTATATAATGGAAAAGAAAAGGTTCAGTTTTTTTGTTTCCTTTTGTTTTTTTTTTTGTTTTGTTTTTCCTGTGACATATGACAGCGCTGTTCAATGTTTCTTGAATACATTATCCACTGTAGTACGTTATGTGTGAATAAACTTTAAATCTGTGTCAGAGTGGCGTGCTTACTTGATGTTTCTTTATTCCAGGTAACATATTGGATAGGTTTTTGTAGTTCTTGCATATCAGTTAAAGCTGGATGTGACAAACCTATAAAGGGAATGTCATTTCTTTCAGTTAAAGCTTCTTTTAACCAGAGAGAAATGAAGCAGCTTTTCACAGTTTCTGATGTAAATGGGGAAGCGGGGGTAATGGAACCAAAATGGGAGAAAATAGCAAGTATTTGTCAGTGTTGGTCTCAGTTTGCTGTGTTGCCCCACCTCCCTCCTCCCAGTTCAGTGGGTCCCCAAGGTGTAGGGGGTCTTCAGCCATGCAGGAACACCTGCCCCCCTGTCCCTTCTGTAACTCCAAACAGGAGGACATAAGGAGCTGCTTTCTTAAAGACTTAATGTTGCAGCCCATACATCCACATTTACCTCCCCCCACTGTTTCCTTTACGGCCCCACCACCTTCCTTTCCTGTCCTCCACACTCTGCTGCTGAAGGTGACGTTTTTCCACAGGCTATTACACCAGTGACATGCAAAGTTGGTTTTTTTACTTAAGTGCTCAGGAGCCAGCCCTTATTTTCAGTCATTTAGGGTGGGGGGAGGGGGAAATACCCCACCTATTTGACAATTACTCCCTTTTTTTTCTGAGTTACAGAGATGTTGCGTATCAGCATTTTTTCTTAAATGAAGTATGGAGGAATATACTGGCAATCTACGCCCACGCAAAACATTTAACGTTTTGCTTTTAACTGATGCCAGATTCTAAGATTTCCAATTTGAACTAAGTGCATTTGAACTGTGATAAATGTGCTGCAGCAAAAAAAAAAAAAAAAAAAAAAAAAAAAAAAAAAAAAAAAAAATAGCATAAAGGTGGTATCCCTCTGAATGTCTAGATGTGAACCTTAGATGGCAATAAATTACTTTTGATTCAATACATTGATCATAATAAAGCCAACATCAGTGAAGATTATATACTAAAACGTATAAATTAACGATTTTGCTTTGCTTCATTAACATTTATCAACTGCTATCAGAGATTTTGAACTTTTTTTAAACTACAATAACAAAGTTCTGTAGATTTCCTTTTGCCCTTGGCTGTTACAAAACTACATCCAGGCTCCAATCACCTGGTGCCGTGTAGCTCTGCACCTACCTGGGCCGCTGACAGGGTTGCCACCTTCGCTCCTGAAACAACCAATGGCGGTCGCAGCTGTCGCCACTTGTCTGCTCAGTGAGCATCAGAGGGACAGGAGGACGGGAAGTGTTCTTATCTTCCGCTCTCTGTCCTGTATGGAGAACCCAGCGGCGTGGGGGACTGAGGTTCCTCCTGCGCCGCAGGTGCTGACTTTTATTAGCAGTGACACGAATGTACAGAACTGCCAAGCCCAATCCACCTAGTTGCTGTCAGGTGTCGTTACAGCTAACACTCCACCTAGCCCCTGACCTCAGAGACACTGGGTACACCTCTATGTCCGCCTGTCTGCTTCGCTCACTCTGTGAACCTGCACGTATACACATATACACGCATGCACACAGATCCACACTTGGCTCACTTATATTTCTTCCCACTGGAGAGCAGAAATATTGAATTTTATTTATTTATTTATTTTTTTTGGGGGGGGCTTCTCATAGACCTCTCAAAGCTGTGCTTCAGCTCAAAGCCACAGAAGAATAGGTATGAAGAAATTAAATGCATGTAAGGAAATGTAATTACATTACAGAGTTTAAAATATGTTCTTATAACTCCTTGTTTTATTCTTATATGTTGTTATATTGCTTTTTTTTTTACAAATTTAAATCGCATTATTGCTGGTTTACATCAAAAAAGTAGAGTCAGAATGAGCAATACTATTTATTTTGGTGCAAGTTCCTTGTTTGTAGTTTCAGATGCTTTATTTTGTTGTACTGTGACTTTTCTGGTCTTAATGTGTTTGTATGTCTTGCAGTCGCTGGACCTCCACCTGCAACAAATTTCCCTTAGCGGATAATAACGTATATCTTATCTAATCTTATCTAATTTTAACTAAACTTTTGTTTTCACTTTTTTCAACAGTAAATGTCACATTATATTGTGTTGCATTTAGTTAAAGGTTGACTGATTTGTTATATTTTGTGACTATTTAATTTATTTTGTCACTATTGTAGGTAAGGTTCCTAAGACTTTATCAATCTGACTATAATACAACCTCAATTTAATAGTTAATTTGTCCCAAATGTTTGTTCCTGAATGGATGAAATCAATGATAAAATTATCTTATTTTTACCCAATAAATAACTTCTTTGATTTGCTCATTATTAATAAGGATTATATATAAAGGCATAGCTCTTGGTCAACAGCTTTTTTAAAAACATTTCATTTGCGATATGTTTAAACCTTTGTTTCTTCATTTCTTCACAGCATTTTTTGTCTCATTTAACATTCCTGCACAGTCTAAAGTCTATAAAACAAGATGGCTCCCTGCTACTCAGCATCTGCACGTCAAATAAAACGCCTCACTTGTGGTAATGAACAACAAATGTTGTGTATAAATGCCTGAGGCCGAAATACAGATGTTTAATAAATGGGAGAAATTGTTTTTCATTTTCTTCGGACACTAACTTCCTAACATCAGGCTTTTGACAGCTGTGAGGCTTATTTGAAAGTGGAAATATTATTTTTTTACGCCAAAGGCCAACCTAGCAGTGTGGTTAGAAACATTCTGCCCCCTGAGCAAATTCTGCTGGTGACCTTTGACCTAATTTATTTGTTCGTTAGTAACTTGAATTACATCAGGTTTGATGAATAGTGTGGCACATTCTGACGAAGTGGGACGAGTTGGACAGAATCAACTCCTTTTGATTCTGTTCTTTTGTTACTTGCTGTACAAACTGTTCCTGCTGTTTCTGGTTTCTTTATGTACCTGCTTTAAAATTCCTTTCTTGTGTCTTCAGTCGTTCAATCAGTTCACCATCTGCTGCAGCTTTCAAACTTCTCCGCAAATGAGTTGTTTCGCTGAGTCCCTGTGGACCGCGCTGACGGCTCACTAAAATAAAACATGGACCATCTGAAACAATGTCTATTTAAATCAAGTTCTTAGCCTCACCATTTATTTCCACCCAAACCTCAGTTTGTCTTGTTCCGTTTTTTAGTTATATGAAAAGCAATGCATTAATGCAGGGGTGTCAGATTAATTTTCATCGAGGGCCACATGAGCGTTATGGTGGCTCTCAAAGGGCCAGTTGTAATGAACTTTGACGTTTTATGTTTAACTTTGACTAAACAGTATTTTAACATGTCCTCTTTTAAACACTGATAAGAACTAAGTGTGCGACAGGCAAAATCTGTAATAATATTTAATATGTAATATTTAATAATAAAAATTATATTAAAAGTAAACTAATAAAGTTTTACTCACTGATGAGTTTTTAGTGAGTAGCTATGCATTATGGCAGATTTACTTTATGGTTGATGCTGACTTTAAAGCAGCTTATTTTCAGACATTAATACTGTGCTATACAACTAAATTGCTCAGTTACTTAAAGTTACCTCAACAGTCCAATCTTTCATCTATTTTCATCTTAAGTTTATTTTGTTACATTTAATTATAAATTTAAAGTTTACTATTGATATAAGAAACAATTTTCATGTTGGCTAAAAAAAAAAAAAATCTTTTTTTTTTGTGGGGGACCATCCCCCCTGGCGGGCCGCACGGGAGTCACCCGCGGGCCTTGTATTTGACACATGTAATGACTCTTTTATTCACAAAAGCAGAGAATATAAAATATGTACATTAGGTGTTGAAAGTAAAAATCTCTGAGGTAAAGAGTCCATGGTTTTATTTGAAAAGGTCTTCCACAGTATAAGATGAGAAACAAGAAAATAAAATTCCACTCAAGAATTGTTTTAGCTATCCCAAACCGACCATTGAAGGAGCGTCATACAAATACTTTTTTAATGTGACAATAAGTAAAAGAAGAATAACTTGGACCACAAATAGTGTTTTCAGACTGCTTGAGAGTGTGCTTGAATAAACATATTAGCTGCCTTTGGCAGACTTTGCAGATTTTTGACCTGAACAAGAAGCTAAAAGATATACTGAAGCAACAAATAACTTTTAGGAGAAAGTTTAAAAATAAGTTAGGTGAGGAGGTTCACACCGTTTTCATAAATGTTCATTAAAATTTCACCCACAGCCATGCAAAAGGCTTTTATCTGGGTTTGGCATTAATATGAAAACCAATGGGAAGGGTTTTATTTTCTATGTGAACATCTTTTTTTTTTGTCTCAGTGCTGAAAAAGGTGTAAATCCAAAAATGGAAACACTGTCACTACCTATGTTGCAGCTCACAGATTTTAGAGTAAACTGCTTTAGCTTTGTTGGCTGTGATAATTTTGTATGATTAAAAAGTAAAAAAAAAATTAGGACAGAGCTTGTAAAATGCAGAATTATTATTTGGCTGCAGCCCAAAGCCACTTAAGATCATGCTATTTCAGAGTTCACACTGCATTATTTTTAAATAAGTTTTATCATATGTTAGGACAATGTTAAGATTTTGACTAGTTTTCCAAAACGTATTAAAGTGCCTAGTACAGCTCATTTCTATTTAGCTCACAGCATGTCATGACTGTGAAGTGTTGCTGCGAAGCAGATGTAAAGAAAGTACATTTTTAATGATTTAGCATCGAGTGCCTTTGACTCCTATATTCCATCATCTCATTTCCATGATTTGTAACTACTTGGTGGCTGGAATTATTCCTCGGGGAGAATAATTCCTTGGCAAAATACACACAGGGCAATTATAGTTTGAGAGGATACTGAAAAATTACCCATTTATAAAGCCTGTTTTATGATTAAAGCTAATGGATCATTGGAATTTTCATAAGTCTGCCAATGCTAAAAGGCTGCTTGTATCTTGTATTTTATTTACAAAAAGCAGCTTTAAATTATCAGGAAATCAATATGACAATGTAGTTCTACAAATCTAAACCTTAAAGACCTGGTTTCATCACTGAAGATGACCAGTGTGTGTGTGCATCGGTGTTAGAACCATGGGGAACAGATCACCGTGCAGCCAGAGATCCAAATCTCCCACAAAGTGTCTGGAATCTGGAGCAAACACAGAAGGACCCAAGGGCATTACAGGTGCATCACGATGACGCACGCCACTCATCGGTGTCCTCGACAATGTCATTCCAAAGTGTGGGGGGAAAATAAAAGAAGCTTCTGGAATCTGTTCAGCGAGGCAGGCGTGTTTACATTCTCCCCATCCTAATGCTTTCTGACATTCTTTTTCCTCTCCCTCCATTGTTTTGACGCGAGCCGGTAGCTCATTGGTGGAGATGAAAAGACAAGTTGATTGATCAGGCCGGGGGGTATTGATCAATCTGAACCTCCTGCCATGACCTATGACCTTTCGATTGACAGCAGCCTCTATAATGAGGCCTCAGAAAGGAGACCATGAGATGGAGGGGTTCGGGGAAGGGCATCTGTAGGGGTGGGGGGGAAAAAAGAAACCCAAGGGAATTGGTTGTGTAGAAACACACATGCGCGCACACACACAAACACAGCCCAATCAACTTGGCGCCATTGTTACATCGCAGTGCCCTCGATAACCCCAATTTGCATAATCGGCTTTTACATTGTTTGGCCCAGACACATTAAGGTGCGGTGTTTCGCATTGTTGACTCCACATCATCACGTGCCTATTGTTTGCTCATCTCGATGTAGCATTATGCATTGTTGACTTGTGCTGCAGCATGCGTTTTTTCTGTTTACTGACTGTAACATTAAAGGAAACGCATTGAACTCGGCTCATTGTGCTTCCTTTCTCAGCAGCCAGTGTTTCCAGTGCCGTCCGTATTGTTTATGTACTCCCCACTGACGGCTCACAATCTACGCAAAGCGCATAAAATATGTTCTTCACGAAGCCAACTGCATCTCGTGAACGTTGTTGACCGGCCTCATACTAGACATTCTTGCAATTTTTCCCTTTGCCATGGTCTTCAAAGAGGCTGCAGCTGTACTTTGAAATGTTATGTTTTGGTTTTAACACGGTGTATCATCCCACATTTGATAGAACTCAAAGACATCCAAAGAAATGGCAGTTCAAACAGAAATGAGAAGGAACACTCCACCCCGGACCAAATACCCAGTTGGTTATGATTAACCCGCTCATACCAGAGCAAAAGTATACAAGTAGCGTTCGACACAAGGTTGCACACATTTTTATTAACAATTTCCACTTTTCCGTATGAGTAAACATAACTTCATCTACTGTAATTAAATGAAAGACAGTCACTGTGAAACGCCCTTACACATTTCAGGACTTGGTGATGCTTCATGAACATTGTATATGGTAACCTCCATCAAAACACCTTAATGAATTTATTCAAAAACATTTTGGTTACTGATGCAAAAAAACAAATCAAAACCCCTTTAATATTAGATGACATGAAGCATGGAAACGTACATCTTGAAAAGTTCTAATGTCTGACTTTGATGGAATTATTGGAATTTTAGTCAGTCCTGCATCAGTAGCTGTGTCTCAGTTCAGGGTTTGCAGCTGACATAAGGCACATTTGTTGACCACTTACGTTATTGTGCCACATTGTCAGTTGTCCCAATAATAAACTTGTAGGTTTTGAAATATACAATGCATCTTGTAATTTGGGTCTTTGCTAATCTTTTTTCTTCTTGAACCCTTGAATTTTCAAACCTGTCATTTGATTTTAGGGCTGGCATTTCTTCTTTTACCCTCTATTTGTTCCTCTTTTCTCATTTTTTTAACACACACTGTACAATCAGCTGTCAAAGTCAAGAACTGGTTAGAAAATAAGCCGAAGTCCAAGAGAGTATATCTCTTTGGTAATACATCTCTAGGACATGCTGGGATGCATCATAAGTGATGTTCCTGAGGTCATCAGTGGTTTCGTTTCTTTCAACATCATACCCCGTCGTTCAGGTGACCCATCCGCGGTCGTTCAGTTCCCGGATTGCATCCCTTTAGCACCAACCCACGTGCTCGCCCTCCTTATCCAAAGCTAGCATGTGTTTTTCTCTGTGGCTTCTGTGATGGAACAAATGGCTCCCTTGTTAAAGGCTCTGATCACACTTATTGCCAGAGTTTTGCAGGTTCAATGCCCTTCAAAAGATTATAAAGAAAAATGTCTGCTTGTAAGCAAAATAAAAACTTTTGCATAGTACTTTAAAAAAGATTAAACATTTAATTTGCTCAAACCGGTCAAAAAGACTCCCTTTATGTCTAAAATGTGCTCACCAAGCGTTTAGTTCCTGCAAAGCAAGGTGAAGTAAAAGCACTGGAACATGTGAATCAGAGCAAATTTAACTGTGTGAAATGAGAAATAATAATGCAGAAAATCTTTTTTGTCTTTGTACTCTTTTCCTTAAAGTTTTCCATGCATTAAGAAACGTCTGTGGCGACCCTAAAGTAAGACCAAGCTGGGGTTTTTTTTCTTGCAATGGGCCATATCCCATTCACCTTACTAAACATTTTTCAAGTCTTCCTCACCCCAGTGGATTAGAGCAGCTCAAGCAGATATTTCCTAAACTCTTCCAAGAAATAATTTGCTCTTATTCCTTTCTTGGAAACTCTCTGCCATCATTTGGTGCCCAAAAGTGTTGTCAGTTTTGGGGGCTTGATGCCTTAACCTGTTTAATACTACAGCAGAAACCAGTCTACTGTGTGTTTTTATGAACAAGCGTCACTGCAACTGTATTTCAAGTAGGCAGCCTAATGAGCTTTTTAACCATCTCCATATGGACGTGTTTGAAAGTCTAGACGGACGGGCAGTAGTGGTGGTAAGCAATGGTGTGCTGACTCTGCCATATTCTGCACTCCTGCACGTATAACTCTGCCCCACAAACAGTAGAGTCAAACCAAGGGAAAGCCTCAGTTGCCATTGGGGACCCATAATGGGTTATTGTTTACCGCATGGCTCACAACAGCAGCTTGAATCCAAGATGTGAGGGATGATGAAGGCCATACTTCTCATTCATATTTACATATTTTCAGCATCATTCAACATTTTCTTAAGATTCCGTTTGAAAATCTTTTTTTGGGGGCCTGCTGTTTAACTGATCCTTGTATATGCTTAGATTTTTTTTCCTATTGAGTCCCAAGTCCGAAAAGTGCTGAAATTTTGGCCTGAAAATGTACAAACTGTCATGATTTGAGTCTTTGTAATGGTTTTCGGTTTTGTTTTGTTCTGATCTTTGTTTGGGGCTCTTGTGTTCTGTTATGAATTTTTGGATGTTCAGTTGTTAGGTTCCTTTGGTCTTATTGTTAAGTTCTCCACAGTCCGTGTTTTTACCTTCTCTCATACGACCTGCATTTCATTAGTGGTCCACACACCTGTTGTTAATAATCATGTCATCCGTTAACGTCAGTGTTTTGTTGTTTGTTCTCTGCTGTCTTAATTATGTCATATAAAAATTTAGCAAAGTCTCTGAAAACTGCATTTGCTCTGTCTGTATTGGGGTCCTGTAGCAATTCACCAAACTTGACATAATCAGCACCCACCCACCCCAATAAAATAAAATAAAATAAAATAAAATAAAATAAAATAAAATAAATCCAATCCAATGTTTCATCATTGGAATGGGAACCACTAATAAATGTCTTCAAAAATTTTTTTAAACAGAATTTAGGACTAATTGCAACAGATTAACAATTCTTTAGGCATGTTATAGGTGTAGACGTGTTCTTCTTTACTGACTGGAGGATGCGTTTTACTCAAAGTGCCTTGCTAATTTCATATTTTATTTGATACATATATGGTACAACTAGCAGCATAACAGCCTCCATGTGTGATGAATCCTACATTGTGTTTAACTGCAGGTGAAGTGGGAAAACTTTAGGAACTATCACTGAAACATTTGATCATTTATGTATACTGGTACAGACTTTTTTGCATCGGAGCCTTTTCTTAGTTTAATATGCAAATGCACTACAGGCTAAAGCCACTTGTTTAAACATTTTTATTCATTATTTTGATGTGACTAAATAATTTCCTGTGCTGATTTTTATTTTTATTTTTTAATGAAGCATTTTGCAGAGTTTACAGTTTTATTACAGATAAACTTTGGTGATAACTTTGTGAACTCTTAAAATGTTCGCTGATGTGTATTTAATACCTTTCTCTTTTTTTACTCATGAAATAAAACCATGTTTGTGTCATTCAGTACATTTACAAAATATGGTAAAAACAAATCTGTTGCATTTATTGTCTATAAATCTTCACTATTTAAACCCAAATTTTCTCTGCAAAATAACTGCATGCATTTTATTCCTTAGACCTCCCTAACACATAACATTTATGAATTTTTTCATTTTGTGTTGATTCTGTTAGTAAAAATATAGGTTTTCGGCAACAATTGTTGCCGGTGGGAAACAACTGAACCAATAATTTATTCTGAGCTATTTTCACACATAAAAAATATAAATGACAATAACATGCATAACATGTTATAACAAGGCATGAGTACACGTTGAACAGTAGGAATGACTCTGATGTAGCACGGCCCTCTGGGGGGTCGCCAGGGAGCATTATAGGTCCTCAGAAAGCTGGAGGGGATGACAAGAGGAAACAAAGAAGAGCTAAAATTGAAATCTAATGGATATTTTAAATTATTATTATAAAATTTAATCTATTTTTCAATGATTATTTGAAAAATATAATTTATAAAAATATATTGAAATTTTATTTAGGAGGCTGTTCTTATTGTCAACAGCTGGTTATTCAGTGGGATTAAAATAGTGTTTAACACATTGTGGTTAATACATTTTTAATGCTAAACAAATATAATACTTCTAAAAAGTGATTTAAAAATCATTTTAACATTTTACATGTTTTGTAGCATTATTTTTAGGGGGTTCTCAGCCAAACGCTTCTGCTGTTTGGGGGGGCTATGGCATGGAAAGGTATGTGTTTATGAAGATATTTTATTCACTTTGTACCAGTTTGAGGTAGACATTTTCCTCCAGCAGGACAGGCAGGAAGTTAAGGGATGTGGTAATGTGACCATTCACAATAATTACATGAAATTGATATACAGTGGGGAAAATAAATATTTAGTCAGTCACCAATTGTGCAAGTTCTCCCACTTAAAAAGATGAGAGAGGCCTGTAATTGACATCATAGGTAG
>JAUBOC010000037.1:12807313-12831266 GCA_032275365.1 Anablepsoides cearensis | reverse complement strand
TCACTGCCCAGGGCCCCTTTGGAGACCATGGGCCCCTGGGCATTTGCCCAGTTGCCCATATGGTTAATCCGGCCTTGGTCCAAGTTATAGCTATTTTTGCATTGGTTAATATCTGTGAGAGCCATTTTTAATTGAACTGTCTTCCAAATCAGTTGTAGATATTCATCCAAAGATTTTCTTCTGAAATTTTCAATAAAATCTGCTTAGTATTTCCTGAGATATTTTGCTAACAGACAAACTGGAATGACTCTAAAAGTTAATGGTACAGTTTTAAGCAATAATCCTGCTTAATGGATCGTACCTGCAGTATTTGTTGTGAACGACTCTCAGCTACAAGGACAGTAAGTTTTAGGAAAATATTAGCCAAACTGGTTGAATTTTTGCTATTTTTTGTGTGTTTTGTAAGGTGATCTGCCTGTGGCAACCATCTTTATTTTTGTAACAGATTGACACTTGCACAGAAAGATTATCATCTGCCTTTGCATCTTTGTTGCAGGCAATAATAAAAATCCACACAAAAATGACTTTATGCTCCACAGGTGTTGTTGACGTTATGCCCAGCCCCCCAACTTGCACTAGTTCCTCCCTACTGGAGATTATGTATAATCTTATGCATTCATTTTTTAAAGATTTAGTCCCACCACTGTCCCAGAGAAGGGGACACCAAAGGCAACAAATATTACGATCAAACAAATTCAGACTAGAGCCTAATCTTTTAAATCTAAGTCAGCCTGCAGCAATCCTAGTGCCTCTAAAAATGACCTTGTTTTGATCCCAGCACTGTGTTGTTTTCAACCGCTTCAAATTCTGTTTACCTCTTCCTTTCTTTTTCATATTTCTTTTTTCTTCTTCCCCTTTGTTGCAAGGATTCCTTGTGGTAATGTTTTATTTTTGGGAAGCGTGCTGAGCTTGGTTTCAACTTTACAAAAGCATGCTTGATCAATTTTGGAGCCCACTCTGGTTTTGAAATGCCTCTCTATTACCCACACAATAATGGTTTAACTTACAAATATGTACCCTACAGTTTGGTAATGTCAGATATTTGATGGTTTTTTATCATTAACATCCTCTTTCAGTTCAGATGTTTTATATTTTTACACTTGAGTCAAAATCCCTGAAAACTTGCTGTTAAATTAGGTATCATTATTTATTATTCTGCTTTTGTAGACATTCACACACTTTCTGTTTATCTGCATTTGATCAGCCGTGTTTAGCAGCGTAAGTTAAAGTGATAGTTCATATATTTTGAAATGGGTTTTTGTGGAAAAGTTAGAAAATGAAAATATATTTACCTGCTGCTTGTTAATAAATAGAGAGTTTAAATCTGACTAGACTGAGAAGTTAACAGTTGTACAAGCAAGGCCAGTTCCTATTCCACAGTACTTGTCTTTAGTTCTTACCTCCCTTGGGTTATTTGTTATTTCACTAAAAAAACAACTGAGATTGTTCAGAGAGCTATCTACAACAGGTAAGATATTAACTGCACATCACCTTTCAATACACCCCAGCTTCAGAAAGAATGAATTGTCATTTTAAAGTCTGAAAATAGATTTGAAGAGGTCAGTTAACCACATGTGTTACACTTGATACTTTATTTATTAGGGAAATGTCGGGGACAGTAAATTTTGTGACTGGAACATGCTTAACTTTGCGATCAGTATCACATGTGTCCCCATTTCTTTCAGCAAAACCTGCAACTTATTTTCTTCAGCAACATCAATCAGCTCAGCACAGTAGCTTAGAAAACCTTTCAGTCCAGTCGTTCTAAAAAACCAGCAAGCATCACAACTTAGTTGTTTTTTTCTGATCTCACACCACTTCCATCTGCCAAACAACAATACTGTACAATCAATCGTTTTTAAAAATGCAATCAAAGAAAACCTTGTTTTTAGGCTTTGTCTAATATCCTTTGTGCTGTTTTTCATTAGAATTAACAGGAACTCAGATTTCATATTGTCATCAATGCAATTGAAAACTTAAATCAAAATACGACCACTGCCATGTTTCACTAATCTGAAGCAATTTCTTTCGTTTTACAAATCTGCAGTCGTGCAAGAAAAGCAACACTAGTGCTCTCTTTTGTTTGTGGATTCATAAAAAAAGAGCATTTTCATCTCAATCCAAGACTTTAGTTGTTTACACATTACACTGAGTTCTTTCAGTTCTCCTGCTCGCAAAGATTTTTGTTAGTCAAACACTTCTTGGTGGCACATAATTCCTCTGTGGGTTTGAAGAGTTCAAATGGTTTTGTATTGTTTTTCCTCATTGTAAATTCTATGTTAACAAACAGTTCAGTTGTTCGAGCCATGATGCAGATCAACAAAGATGTTTTAGGACCATCAGACATTGAAAACTCTTGTTCCTACCATAAAACGTGAAGGCCACTCACGCCTGACAAATATGCTGACAATTAAAAAAGACACCTATATCTAGTTTATTTTTAGAAATTTTAATTTGAAATTTTGTTATGTTTGTCATGTTTTACTCTGATTAAACTCTTTTCTACAAATATTTTCTAACTTGCAACAAAACCTAAGTTTAGAAACATGTTAACTCCATTTAACCACTATTCTACAGGCAAACTGTAAAAGACGACAAAAAAAACATATACTTTTAATTTAATCAACTTCAAACAAATCTATAATATGATACGCAAACAAAATGTAAAACAACTATTTACTATATTATTACGTAATCTTTTTTACTACACTGTTACTGAACTGAAAAATTCCACGGTTGTAGTTTTTCCAGATATTCTTGCTGAACACAAGATTTTATCAGCTCAACAGTACATTGTCATTATAAGATTTTTTTTTTAAATAATGTGCTGTAGATTCAGGAGGCGAGGCAGATCTTGTCTTCAGGCAGGCCAGTTGAGCACATTTTGCTATGTGTCTATAAAACCAAACTGTTGTAAATTGTGCAGAAATGAGGTCTGCTCTGGCCTTGTCTTAATAAAATAACTGCAGGCCTCCATGGAAAAGACATAGATCTTATGATAAAGCGCATGTTTCTTTGAAATTCCAGCATGTGTCTCCGAATAGATGATACCTTCTCACATGTGCAAGACACCCGCGTAATGGCTCCAGCACTGTCCCCTTTTTTTATTGCACATTTTAATATCAGCTTTAGTAATTCTTTTTATCTTTGTAACATTGAACCGGATGTCCTTGTTTTCCCCCAAAGCGTGGACTTATCCTAACACAGAACACGTGTCCACTTCCTTTCACTCCGTTTGTTAAAATATGATACTTGGAGAATTTGGTGTTGATTCTGCGCAGAGTTGAGATGTGGCTGCTGCCCTGGATTAAAGAGTGTCAGGTTATAGTTTTTGCCGCAGAGAATGCGGGGTGACAGGGGGGGTTTCCTGGATACTCCTGAGCCAGTGTGACTATATTGATCAAGGTGGCCTGATGGGTTTCCATCCAGTGAGGCCAGAAAGATCAAAGGTCACACAGATCCAACTGAGGTTTGTGGACTTGGTCATTATGCATATTATCCTAGAATTTACAGTCAGGTTCATAAATATTGGGACATCGACACAATTTTCATCTTTTTGACTTTAAACACAACCACTGTGGATTTTAAATGAAACTGCTGACTTTTAGCGTTAATTTGAAAGTATGTACATTCAAATCATCACAGACCATTCACCCGATTTGGATGTACATACTTTCAGATTGAATCCAAAAGTTTTCAGTTAATCTTGTTTTTTTTTTTGTTTTTTTTTTTTCAAATCTATCATGGTGGTGTTTAAAGCCAAAAAGATCAATAATGTGTTGATATTCCATTATTTATAGAAAGACTTACTTTTCTTTGCAAATTTGCACTAATAATAAAATCTATTTGAAAACATTGATTGCGCTCTGATAAAATTTGGTTTATAATCGTGAGACTTGATCTAGCCTCACTTGGAAAGAATAACCTAAAAGCTCCAACAGGAGGCACCTAGAAGGCATCCTAATCAGATGCCTTAACCACCTCAGCTGATTCCTTTAATACAGAGGAGTCGTTGCTCTACTTCAAGCTCTTTGTCCATCTCTTCAAGGCTGAGAACGGCCACTCCACGAGGGGGAACCTGTTTCATCTGCTTGAACCTGAGATCTTGTTCTTTTGGTCATGATTTATATTTCATGACCATAGGTGAGGGTTGGAGACTGGAGAGTAAATTGGGAGCTTTGCCCTACGGATCAGTTCCTTCTTCACCTCCACAGACCAGAACAACACCCTTGATATTTCAGATGAGGCCTAAACCTGTTGATATGTCTTCTGCTCCGTCCTATCATCACTTGGGAACAGATACTTTACTTTTATAGGGGGTCATTTTTAGCCTTTTTACTGGTTGAGAAGCATGGCCTCAAACTTAAAAGAGTTGATTCTCATCACAGCTGCTTCACACTTGGCTGCAAACTGCTCCAGTGCACACTGAAGGTCATGGCCTAAGACACCAACAGAGCCACATCATCTGCAAAAAGCACAGACAAGACCCTGAGGTTTCCGAACGTGACAACTTCCTCGCTGCTTTTGTCTTTCTTTCATTTTTGATGTGTTGCTGGTCTCAAATTCTAGATTGGTCCAATTTGAAATTGGACAATAAAATGTTTGAAAAACCTTTCTTTTGTATGTGTATGAGTTTAAAACTCAAACGCTGATGAAAATTTAGGATGGCTATTTTTGTTGCACTTTAAATGTCATCTATCTGTTTTGAAATGGAGTTAGTAGTTTAATGAATCATGTTAAAATCTGAAAATGTTTA
The DNA here is from genome assembly GCA_032275365.1 of Anablepsoides cearensis. Taxonomy (NCBI): domain Eukaryota; kingdom Metazoa; phylum Chordata; class Actinopteri; order Cyprinodontiformes; family Rivulidae; genus Anablepsoides; species Anablepsoides cearensis. Next base: position 12,826,510 of record JAUBOC010000037.1, on the reverse strand, counting down.
AGATTACAATTACAGAACCTAAAAGATCCCAACGTGATCTCAAATGTTCAAGCTCTACTGCACTCAATATTAAACCCTCAAATTTAAAGGCCCAGGCACCTTATCAAATAAAAATGCATAAAAGCACATTTTGTGTTTTGTGCTATCATTTCCCAAGTAAGTAATTTAAAAGCGAAACAATTCTTAGCTTGAGTTCAAACACAACCTTAAAAGAGAATTCAAACTCACACGTTTTCTCACACACCCAACTGAAACACCCAAAATCACTACATCCAGTTTTGTGTCCAAATGTTATCCAAACTCTGTTGTGCTTTATTAGCGCTGGTATCTGGGTCATGCTGGGGTGTCCCGCATCATAGAACCAGGAACATAAATCACAAAGGACAGAATTGGAGGCACTCTTCCATGACCTGCTGTAGACAAATATATGCAGACGCTGGTTGATAATTGCTGTGATAACAGATATATCTGCTTTCACCGAGTGTGATGTTACAAACAAAAACATTTAAATATAGATGCAGCTTGTTATGTTTTCCACTGGTACTTCAAAACAGTTTCAGGGGGATTTTTTTTTAATGTACAGTAACTAAAAACAAATAAAAATACGTAGATTTAAAAAAAACCCGGTGGCTTCAGTCTTTGAAGAGGGGTTTCGCTCAGAGTGCCATTTAATTTTAGTAATAATGAATGCCACAGTTTCATTTTGTCCTGTACTTGATTATTCACTAATAAGGTTTCAGAGTGAAATTGTCCTACTCTTTAAATACCGATGAATGTTCTTAGATTTAATACTTAGGAATTCAAAGACGACTGTGTCACTATTTGAAAAACAGGTGGAGGAAAAATCTTTTTACTTTTCGTCATCTGGCAAAATTAAGTCAAATTGCAGTTATTAGTGGATCATGTTTTACTCATTTAAGTTGAGTCCTATTCATTCTGATTTAAATCTTGATGAAATAAGATGATAAAAGTGTTGTGATGACATATTAGCCTAGCTGCGCGTTTAAAATATCGCCGGAATTTTCCGTCCTGCTCAGGATAATTGTTTTTGGTCACTTCAGGTTAACTATAAAAAGGGCCTTACTTGACCTCTCACACCCAAAACATTTGAAAAGTAAACGGTGTCCTCATTGTTTTCTTTCCTCTCTGCCTTTTATCAAGTCCTTGTGACATTTTTCTTTGTGGGTGTATGTGTGTTTTTTCACACTGTTTTTTTTTTCTTTTTTTTCCTGGGTGTGTTTTTATCAAAAGAAAAAAAAAAAAGAAAAAAAATGACAAGTGTAAAGGAAGGTTGCTCTTGAACCTGACTGGAACTGTGATTGTGCGCGTGCAAGCGTGTGCCTCTGCATATGTACAAATCTATCTTCAATCTATCTGCACATGTGGGAGTGTTTATTTGTTCTGGAGAATATATATTTATGCCCACCTGCATAAAAATGTGCACATATATATATACACGTGTGTGTGTGTGTGTGTGTTTGTGTGAACAGTCGCAGTGTTGGGTCAAGCGTGGCACACTAGATTTATTGAGCATGGCGGATTTATGACAGCTGTTTACATTAGAAGCTCTATGAGCATTTTAGCACATCTTTTAGCTTTGAGTGCGTTAGGTGACGGATGGAAGGTTTTTTCCTTCCAGTGTGTAGGAAAGCCCCAAAACACCACCCACCTGAGGACTGACCTTGATGCTGAACCCAACCCTCTGTCTTTGAACATTGATGTATTAAAACACTGCATTAATGAATGCACAGTGTGCGCGCATCTAATTAGAAAGAGGTCAAAGTTAGCAAGATGTCTGTGCACCATTAACCAACCACTTACTGCAGGTGAAGGAAAGTCTAATTGATTAGGAACAAAGGCATCTGAGTGTATATGTGCTGCAGACAAAGCCATTATCATCTCTGCGATAATCAGCTTCACGTAATTATAAAAGTACCAGAGACAAGTATGAAGAGTAATTACCAAAATTCAAGGCAATGATCCCAATAGCAGCAGTTAAGGACACTTCTTACCTGCTGGAGTCGGGTGTGTAGGTCATAGATTAAGTGTCTGGATGTGAATAGGTATAATTGCCTGAAAGCTCATGAAGTGCTTCAAGACTGGAGTCCAGCTCTGTCACCTGTGAACACACAATTTCCCCCATGCCCAAATGAACCTTTTAAGGCATTTCAACATGCGCTAAACCAACAAACAGTTAGCATTCAGAGATCCCCTAAGAAGTGAAAACACATTACCATTCTGAAGCTGACGTTCAGAGTCCAAGTGAAACAAGAAGGAAAAAAAAGTGTTTTTGGTACCGCTACAAAAATAAGGCTTCTGCAGGAAACTAGTTGTTTCTGGCAAACTCCACTGGTGAGGGACGTTTACACGAACAAACTTAAATGTACTCAATGTTCACATAAACATATACAGGAGAGATTTCCATGGGGTCTCCCTTAGTTAAACATACACTTCAACTCAATTTCCCGAACAGCACGCCCTTAGATATTAAAATAACTTTTCATGTTTGATGCTTGTTTTCTCTTAAATAACAATTCAGAATATTCAAGAATTACGGCTTGAAATCAAACATCAGTAAATATATTTTGCAAAGACTATAAGTCAGTAAGTGTTTAGCTCTTTCTGACTTTTTTAGAAAACTAAACAAACTGGTAATGCATTTACTTTTTCATTGTTCATATTTACCTTAAAACCCAAGCAGACATATATTAATGCACCCTTTTGTTTATTCTCTCCTCAGGCCTGTACGACAAATGCTTCTACGCCTCCAGTGACCGAGGTTGGCTGCTTGGTATCCAGGCGGTTAGTGAACATGGAAACCGTGACCCTCGATTCTTTTTCTCCCTTAAAACTGACCGTGCTCACAAAGCCACTTCCATCCACTCTAATGTTCGTTACGTGCCCAACCAGTGGGCACATGTGGCAGTCACGTACGATGGCCTGTACATGAAGCTCTTCATCAACGGAGCCCAAGTGGGTGTCAGTCGGGAACAGTCGGGTGATGTCTTCAGTCATTTGACCAAAAAGTGCAAAGTCCTGATGGTTGGGGGGAATGCACTGAATCACAATTACAGAGGGGCAGTGGAAAGTGTGAGTTTATGGAGGCAAGCCCGAAAGCAGAGGGATATTATCAGGGATATGCAGGGCCACGAGGACCTCGAAGATCTACCTCAGTTAGTCATTCGTGAAACCTTTGAGCACCCCGGCCGCAAGTGGTTGACTGTAAAAGACGGCAGTTTTCCACAGTCTGAGAAAGGTGGAGGTGGACGACTGGGATTTTTAGGCAGCATGGGAGGAGTTGAAAATGCCGAAGGAACGTTGGATACAACTCTGGAAATTCCAGTTTGTGGCCAAACCGTGTGCGACAACGTTGACGTCATCAACAACTACAACCAGCTTTGGACCTTCCGTCGGCCCAAGAAAGTGCGATATCGCGTCATAAATATTTGGGACGACGCAAGGAAGAGGCCAACTGTAACAGATCACCAGATCATCCTGCAGCACCAGCAGCTTAACGAGGCCTTTAGTCGCCACAATATATCCTGGGAGCTGAGCATTCATAACGTAACAAATTCCTCCCTACGTGACCGCTTGATACTAGCTAACTGTGATATCAGCAAAGTTGGCGATGATAGATGTGATCCAGAATGCAACCACCCCCTGACGGGCTATGATGCAGGTGACTGCATGTCTGGATACTGGAGCCAGTGCCCTGAACACAAGCAGGGGAACGGTATATGTGACCCTGAATGTAATTGGGAAAATTTCATGTATGATCAAGGTGATTGCTGCAATCCCCATGTGACGGATGTGACTAAGACATGCTTCAACCGCTCCTCTCCGCACAAGTAAGACCCCCTTTTTGCACTTTATTCCACATGGCACATGGTTTTCTTTTTGTTCATTTAGCAAACACAGAACTTCACCAAAAAAATACCTTCCACTAATTATAACAATCTGAGCTTTACTTGATGAATATTTCTGTTGACGTTATACTACACACTGCAGCCTCACATGTCTTCCTAAGATTAAACAGTGATTCTTTCCATACAATGACTTCTGAAGAATTGTTTTCAGTTAATGTCTAGTCCTACTGCTTCCTGATCATTTGGACTGAAGCTGAGTGTAACCCAACTCCCAGCCTGTGTGGCCTGGGAAATCCTCTGGGGCAGCTAGTCCAATCTAGCCTTGGCCTGGTTCCACCAGTGTTCCACACTTAAGAAAGGCAAAACAAATGCTAGAGTGATTTTAATGGTAGCAAATGAGAAGGCAAGATGGCTCATTTTTTGCTGGGTTGATTGGAAAAGAGAGTTGGATTAAAGGAAGTGACAAGTCAAACAGACTTTGAGGGCAGTAAGAGGACAAACCAGACAGGCCAGCATAATTGATTTTTGCAGCAAAACGAATTATCTGAAGAAGCTCTCACAGGTGTCCCAGAGAAACACTTATTTTTCTCTGAACATGGATACTTGAAATAAGTTACCAGTTAATGCCTTTCTCATAAATTAGAGAAGGTTACAAATGTATTTTTATAATAATAAAGTTACACGTATAAGAAGAGATTATTTTTTTTCAATGGCTAATTCAGTATAATACATAGGTTGTCACAAATAAATGGAAGTTTATTTTTGTGGTTTCTCCATTGTGGTTTGTAGATGATGAGTAAAATCTGGTAAGGAAAATAAATCTCTGGAATTTGCTGTAAGACGGTTTTTGCCAGACCTCTAATGGCAGAATTGTTTGTTTCTTGGTGCGCTGAAACTTAGCACAGTAAAGTGAGACATTTTTGTGGAGAGCACAGGGGAGCTTCATGGGTACTCCAGAAAAAGTTCTTAATATTTGTCAGTATATGTATTTTTTTCTGCTGCTCGACATGTAAGGATGAGAGAAAGTAAAAAAATAAATGAGTAATCAAAGTGTATGGGATTTTTAGGGTCTTTTTGATGGCTTTATTTATCAATAAGACTTTTTGGTCATAATCAAGATAAAAACATTGCTGGTTTTGGCACAAATTCTGAAAATAGTTTGAAAATGACATTTAAATAAGAACATCAGCAATAAAACCAGGTGAGTTTACATTACTTTTATATTTAAGTTCCCACAAATCCCTTTCAACTTAGTCATCAGCAGAAACTCAGACATTAAGTGGCAGCTAACTACTTTGTTTAGAGATCAACTTTTGATAAAGTTTTCTGTAGAATATAGAAAATAAAATAGTTTTAAAGGGACTTCTCATCCCAAATTGTAGATATAACGAATGATTGCTTATTTTTTTGTGATTGTTTTGTGTTTGCATAAAGCTGAGCTCCAAAACACTTTGACATTCTTCCTTATGAAATTCTGGGCAAACAATGTCCTGAGTATGCAGAGGAGCAATAGGTCAAACATTCCTTTTTTTTAGTTTAGTTCTTACCATTTGTTTTTTTTTTTCTGCTTTTGTTTTTGTATTGTGTGTTTACAAATTCTGATTGGATCCAAAATCGGACAGGATGATAATTCTTGTTGATGAGGAAAAGTAGTATTTTGCGGGTTAGGATGTGGTTTTTAGTGTTTTAGTATTGTTAAAAAAAGAGTTAGGGTAGGACTTTGGCATTCCATTATAATGACTGAAATGTATCTTAAGGAACAGAAAAATGCATCGTCTCAATAGTATCCTATGGGATACAGATGTAAACTTGTTTTTTTTATTCAAAGAGATTCTTGAGCAATTCACACTCGCCAATAAAAGGTTTCAGTAATGATTTTGTGTGAGAAGATGACCTTTTTTGACAATACTTAACATTTTTACAGAGTTAGAAATTTTTTATCAAATAATCAATTGTTTGAGTGCTTTTTTCCAGAACAGTTTTATATAAGAAAGCTCCTTGGAACAAGACAATTGCTTTATTAGAGCTTTTTGTGAGTACCTTAAATTAAAAACACTTTGGGATGACCTTTCAAGCACTATAAAGATTTATATAAAAGCTTCTCAAGAAAGTTATTAAATGAATATATTTCAAGTTTTGGCTTGGTGATGTCAAGGGAAATTAGGTAAATTATTCTTAATTATTAAATCTTTTTTGCTCCATAGCCATTAGCCTATATCTCTTTCTTTGGCACGTTAATGGGTGGACCACCCTGTGTCTTTCATTCACTCCGTTTCCCTGCCGTATTGCAGCTAAGTGCAGGGAGCTAACCTCTTAAGCCCGTGACTTGTTTTGTTTTACAGTTGGTCATCTAAACCTTCACCCTTCTGTCCCTTAAACCATAATTAAGTGTCTGAGCATAACTACCAGGACACTTCCTTTTTAAGGCCTTATAAAAACACCTGTTGTCAAAGTTTCGCCTGAGCTTTTATGTGGACTGGAGAATGTCTGAGGCAGACGTTCTATACAACAGGAGGACTTATGTAGATGTGGTAGGTGTGAAAGGAGGGGGTTGGGGTTGTGGAGATGGGGGTACTGAGACCAATGTTGGAATGCAGGGGAGTTGCATCTGGCTATGACAGGATAATATGTGTCCAGATACTGCTGGTGGTCTTTGTAAATATTGCACCCCAGGGAATTTGGCTGATAATGCAATGGTAAAGCAATTTTACTTCAGAAGGGAGAAGAGAGGATGCCGATGAAGAGGTTCTTCCATTTCTACCCAAACTGGGATGGTTTAGTGTGGGATCTATTCGCTCACTGCATAATTTTATGTAATGTGTTAAAACACACACACAGACACACACAAGATCTACTACAATTTTAACACACATTTTCTCCTTGGAAGTGAAATAGTTCACCGAGGACTAAGCTGGAAGGTTAAAGAAGAGAGCGCAAGCATAGTAATAAACCCAGAGATGAATGATGGGTTTAGGGTCTGTGATGTTGACCGACTCAATGACAGGGAAGCCAAGGGCCCCTGTCAATTTCCAAAGGGTTGTGAGGCTGTCACTGCACCGCCAGCTCATCTCAGCCTTCCACTAATCTGACCTAAACATATGCATACAGGGCAAATTTGCAGGCTTATGTGAATTATATGTGGATGTGTGTGGATAAAGGTATTTAATATGTTTACAGTAAAAGCCTGATGTGACGAGCTGCTTTATGCCCTCTTGGATAGTGAAGTTTATTTTGTCCACAATTCCTCTCTTTGTAGCGTTTTAAAGTTTTTTTTTCCTCATAAGTCTAAAACATGGTTTTACAAAGTATATCTAAAGCATGGGTTTCTCCAAGTGACCTGTTTAAGTAAAAAAAAAAAAATGTGATGATAGGCAAGAATAGAGATGGGAAACTATGAGAAATTATTAAGTGGTATCCGATAATGAACACCTGTGGCAGGAAAATTGACAAAGATGTTTGAGTATTATATTTAGACAGGTTTTTTTTTTCTTTTTTTTTTTTTTAGAAAAGTCTACACAATGCAACGTAAACCTTTAAACTAAAATAACTGGTTGTTGATTAGGAAGACAAAATCTCATTTAAATTTTCACAAAAATACCAACAAACATTTGAAACTGGAAAAAAAATCCTTAACAAAGCAACTTTAAATCTGTTTGTGCACCCACTCTTGTTGGGCTTGTTACAGGACCAAAGGTTGTTAATGAACCTGAAACATTTTGAAACATTTTGACCTAGAGTGGAACTGCTGTTTTCATTCTCAGCTGCTTCAGTCAGTTCAGCATCAAACCTCTTTGACCCTTTCTGTGCATGTCCAAAAACTCTGAACAAATATTTACTAAGGAAATAATGAAATTCCTTAAATTATTAAAAAGAGTGACCTTGTATCATTTGTTTTTGCTGTCTCACTCACCACCTCTGTTTTTAGACCACACCCCATTGAGTGTCATCTGTTGCTTTTGAATTGGAATTATAATAATTAGTAAAACGCTTTGATAATAGATTTGACATCACGCATTTCACACAAAATGAACACATTGGACAACAGAAAAGCAGTAAGAGAAATTGTCAAGTTTTTCTATTTGAGGAAATTAGTGTTTCACTTGACATTGCACATTTTCTTAACAAAAATGCAAAACACAAGTACAAAAAAAGTCAGGTAACACAAACAGGGTCAAAACAACCAATGAAGATCTATTTTGTGATAGAGTGACAAATTTGTTATGTTTAGTTTCTGATTAAAAAAAAACAAACAAACTGATGTTTGTGTTCCCAATGAATATATTTCTCTGAAACCCTCTAAAAGTCAAGGAAAAAGACTAAACTATCATCTCAACATGTGCAACAGATTACTTGTTCTTCCAAGAAGACTGATCTTGTTGATTCTGTCTGCCAGGACCACCAGCCAGGCTCACAGACAAAACGTGTTCACAAAGTGAATGACAGTTTCACTGATGCAAAGATATCTCATTATGTTGAGTGATTGCAATCATTAGTGTTACACTTATGGCTCCCAGGGCCTCAGACAAAACATTAGGTCATAAAGAGGGAGACATCCGACTACCTGAACCATTAATTGAAGTCTCAGGCTGACTTGTGTGAGTCATGCTGAACTGGTATGCTTTCAGAATATTAAAGATAATATATGCATTGAAATAGATGTAAGGAAAATGACATTTTTTTGCCACAGTACTGTGCATTATTTTTAATTATATTGGATTTTAGGAAGACTTTTGTATTGTACCATAAGGACCACAGATGGAATTTCCTCAGCTAAATCTGGTACAATGCATTTTTTTACTCTTATGGTTATTATTCATGGCCCGTTGCAACTAAATAAACATAAAATACTATTTCTTGTATATTTAAGGCAATAAAGAAAACAAATCTATTTTATTTCACTCAAAATAATAAAAAAAACCAACAACTTTTTTTTTTTGTTGTTGTTTTGCCATCAGCATATTTCTGGTCCTGCTATGCAGCCTGGATTTATATAAACTGTCTACTACAAACATGTCCTAGTGCTAGCCCCACTTCTTTCTCTACACTTAGCCACACCCACCAGCCCTTTATTTGATGTCAGAAGGAGTACTGGTTAAAATCTTTCACTTCAAAGTAAGACACCTCTTCAACATGCTGAAATGAAGTCTGTTGTTGCAGGATCTTTTTAGGTAAACAGGTGTGACGATAACATGCCAATTTATGGCGTTTATAGTCATCTAGCTTGCAAAACACCATAGCAATAGTGGTGCTTTTGTGGTGCTTGTTAAGAGTCATAGGCATTTATACTCATCTAACCATAATCATCAGATGTCCACATTTTACAATAATAAACAGATAACTGTTGTTGCACAGTGGGATATTCAACTTGTGCAACTTCAAATGGTGAGGAATGTTAACACTGTTGTGCAGCAAGACATGCATGTGCTTCTATCACACGTGGTCTGTACAAAGACAAAATCTTGGTCTACACACTGACAGCTGCAAACAGATCTGCCCGACCCCTGTCGAAAACAAAATTTACATCCAGCAGATCTCGTAGTAAAGCAGATGGTTAACCATAACATGCTCATAAGTCATAAAAGGGTCTCTGAACCATTTATTTCATTCTCAGAATTTTACCATGATGGACTACTTATTCCTAATAAAATAAAATTTTCATTATAGAGACTTTACCTTATGGTTATTGTGGACTTTAATTTAAAGTGTCTGTGACATGCCTATCCTTCAAATACAAAAAGTCAAAGAAAACATCTTTATACTTTTTTAATTGGCATAGTACACATGATTTTACCCATTTTGTCACATAACTGGCCTACTTTCTTTTGAATTTGCCTGAGTCAAAGTGAAACAGGAAGTGACATCAAAGGGGAACTGATTAATAAAATAAACTCGCTGGTCTCTGTTTATTTAAAAAATTTTTTAAAAACTTTAACTCTTCTTCATCTGTCTTTGATAGTGACTAAAAATAATCTAAAGAAACATACGATTCTTCTCTACAGTCTGTTTTGTTAGCTCTGTAACAACGCTCTGTTCAAATGCAGACGTTCCCTTTTTACATCGATTCCTGTTTCTTCAAATGCAAATATCTCAACAACCGTTCATCTCAGCGACGTGAAATTTGTTTTGCAACATGTTATCATTGTTATCTTTCCAAAAATGCATTAATGTTTATCACAAAAATTTGATGTCCCAGGCACTTTCATGTGAAATCTTTTTTGTTTTTTGTTTTCCAGAGCCTATTTTGATGTAAAAGAGCTAAAAGAGATTCTACATTTGGATGGGTCGACTCACCTGAATGTCTTTTTTGCCAATTCTTCTGATGAAGATCTGGCGGGGGTTGCCACTTGGCCCTGGGACAAAGAAGCCCTTACACATTTGGGTAGAAAACAAACGACAACACAGACTCACACACTCATGCACACATACAGTAAAACTTACATTCACAGTAAACAAACACGCAGATTGTTGACTTTGAGCAATGCAGACCAATCAAGCTTTCTTTGTCTTTCTTACAACCCTGTGAGTGGTTACATCTGTATTTATGTTTCTCTGCCTTTTCGGTACTTGTTCAGGTGGAATTGTTCTGAATCCTTCCTTCTACGGGACGTTCGGCCACACTGACACCATGGTCCATGAGATTGGACATAGCCTGGGCCTGTACCACGTGTTTCGAGGCATATCAGAAATTGATTCGTGCAACGATGCATGCTTGGAAACGGAGCCCTCGATGGTGACGGGAGATCTGTGTGCCGACACAAACCCCACGCCAAAATACAAGGGCTGCCACGACCCCGAACCAGGAAACGAAACCTGCGGCTCTCAGCATTTCACGCACACGCCGTTTAACAACTACATGAGTTACGCAGGTGAGACGGGGTCCTCACGTGGCTTTTATTTCTTATCTGTGCAAAATTTACAGCTGTACCTGTCAAAAACTGGAACTGATCACCACGGAGGAATTTGGTGAGCATGGAGGCATACAGTATGTGGAGTTTTTAGGGAAAAACACTGAAATAACTCAGCAGGAGGGAAATTCTTTCATGCCTCTTGATTTATGCCATAGACGTTTTTTTTTTTACTTCACTGCATAGAAAAAGATATACTGCTAAATATGAACAGGTGTTTTTTTTTGCAAAACACTATTTCTAAGAAAAGTTTGAATGTTTTTCTCATTCATTTGCAATATACCAAATAACCTTTTATGTTATGAAATGTTTCAGTAGATGCTCCTATTGTGTCCTGCTTCGAAATTCAGTGCTGGCGTCAAATTCAAACTGACTCTAAAATATGTTGTTTAACGAAGCAATAGCTAACATACACATTTCATAAACAGTCCAACTGTTACTTTAACAGATTAATCAGCCTTAAAATCTTATTCCAACATTCATAATATACATCTTTTGTTCACAGATGATAGTTGTACGGATTCATTCACATTGAACCAGGTGGCTAGAATGCACTGCTACCTGGACCTTGCATACCAGATGTGGCAACCCTCCTCCAAACCTACCCCAGTGGCGATGGCGCCTCAAGTTGTGGAGCAACATCACAACTCCGTCACCCTGGAATGGCTCCCACCAATTTCTGGACAGTTTTACGACAGGTAAAAATAATTATTGCACACCAGTTCCAGTGGCTTGCAGCTTGTTTTGACTGTGGCCTTTTTACAACTTTAAAGCACTTTTTTGTTTTAATGTATTTGCAGCCTGTGATACGTCTTCAATTATATTTTTATGGTCTGTATCTAAGCTGGTTACTGTTTCTACTTGTTGGTTTCCTAGAGAAGTGGGATCAGTGTGTGACAAATGCACTGAGGGGGGAGTTCTTCTGCAGTATGCCTCCAACTCCTCATCTCCACGACCATGCGATCCTTCTGGACACTGGTCCCCCCGAGAGGCTGAAGGTATAGTTATATCACATTTTATATGACACTTTTTTTCCTCTATGCTTTTTTTGAAGGGTAGCATTTGGTTTTATGTTGAAAGCCTATTTGGAACACGTATCATACGTACATAAGCAATAAATGACAATTAGGGGTCAGCTTGTTTGATTATGATAAGCTCTTTGTACAAAACCAAATGCTGTGAAAAAACAAAGTCACATTCCCCCTTTGATCTGCAGCTTAAAGAACGATTACACAATTTAAAGTTTATCTGGTGTTTGGTTTCAAAGTTAAGGCTCCATGCACAAATTTCAGTGACTGACTCAATCCTAAAATAATACAAATGACTCACTGGATTTATGACACTTGGGCCACAAGACAACATGGAAGGATCATACAGGCTGCTTCCCAATGGATGGTGGTGCATTGTACCACAGAATCCACATAATGACTCCAACCCCAAACCGAGGTTGATTAATACAGTAGGCACTAAAAAAGCTACAAAGTGCACTTTTCAACATTAAAGCCACAACACAGAGACGCTCACATGGTTTTAAAAGTTATGTATTTCCAGCTACAAAAACACTTCCATCGTTGCTTCTTTTTTTCTGTCGTTCTGGCTAGGATCGCATTTTATGTGCAGTTCTATGTACATGACGTTCAGAACGTTGACATTTGTAGAAACAAGTTTTTTCATTAATGTTTACATTGCAGGCACAAACAGGAACATATTGCTTCAGAATATCCTTGGTCAAAAGTGTTTTCTGACACACAGACTTGTTGAGGCTTCAGGTAAAGATGGATATTACTTTGAGTCACTTTTGTTTATTCTGCAATTTTGTTTTACAAGCACACATCTCCAGCTCTGTGTGAATTCTGTTCTGTTTTATGGACTCTAATACAAAATTTAAAACATTTTTTATTAAAACTATTTAGACTGCAGGCACAGTCAGCAACACAATGCTTTAAAGAGTTCTGTTAAGAAGAAAAACTTTGACGAAGAAGTGTTTCCTGCTCAGACTCATTAAGGCTTTTATCAAAAATACAGAAACAAACCTTTTTATTGCTCTTTGAATACTCAAAATGTTTCATTTTGCATAATGTGAGATCAATGCTGATGGATAATTCCATGGCCCAGACCTAAGCTAGGAGCATAAGCTGTTTTCACACATGCACCGCAGTCCTGTCATTTTTCTGGAGATATTCTAAGAAATGTTCCAGCAAATATCCACAGCCAGTTTCCAAGTAATATCACTGGAAAATTCACAAGTGAGCTAATGTGAATGTAGCTGTTTATGTCCTCCAATATTTATTGTGAGTGTATAAGTTAGCATGCAGATATAGGAGCAGTTCTGACACATTCCTTTTTACTACCTGGGTAAATTAAACACTTGTGGCTTTGATAGCCACATAAAAATGCATATATTCAGAGTGTATGCTCAAAAACACATTTCATCATGGGTTTGTTGATGGTCAACACACATTTTGACAGAAAACGTAGTCATGTTAATTAGACTAAATTGTAATTTAGTTTTAAATACAATTTATTTATATTTATTTTATATTAGACTACTTTTACTTTAATTACTTAAAAGGTACATATCATGCAAAATTCACATTTTTAGCCAAGCATTTTGTTGTGTACTTGGGGTCTCTAGGAGTGCAGAAAACTTGAATTTAGTGTCTCCTGGTGCTCGAAAGATATCTGTTTGGGTCATATTGTTCAACCCGTTCAGTTTTCACTATTTTCTGTGATGTTTTCTGAACTATTATGTCACTGTATTTGTGATGAAGCTTCTAATGAGGTCTGGACTTAGCAACTAAAAATTGGTCATCTTCATACTCCTCTCACTCTGGGTCAAACTCTGGCTCCAACATGGAAGGCTGGATGGACAAGTGTATCCTTGTTGACATTTTTTAATAAAAAAAATTGCTGTATAGTTGTAAACCCCTCTATCAAACAAGACACACCTCAAAAATGGTGGGACAAAGGGGCTTGTGAAGTTACAATAGCCGTGTTTCCATCAACATTTCTTAAAGTGCATTTTGAAATATCGCATCAGAAAAGATGAAAGGAAACGGCACGTTTCAAAAACATGTCCTCCAATTCGCAAAAACCTTGATACGCTCGCTTGAGGTGGTTTTGGGGTTTTTTCGAAAAAGAGAGAGATGGAAACACATTTGCCGAATAAGTTCTGACGTAGCAAACATTTACCTCCCATGGTTGATCAGCTGTTCCTGCTGTCTGCGCGGTACCGGTACCAGAGCGACTGCAGCCGTGACTGGCAGTAGGACCCTCCTCCTGCTTCTCAGTTATTCCCGTAATGTGAAGAGAATTGGATTTCTTTCTCTACGTCACCAGACAGCATGTAACATCGCCAAAACTTGAAGTGACAGAATAAGTACAACTTTCCTGATAGTAGTAACATTTTGCTGATAACTACTCTCCATTGTCCTGAGATGTGTGGACCCTGCGAGTTTGAGACTTTTACTTCCTGTTTACTACACACATGCGTCTGACGTAATTGATTCGCTTCAAGCCAGTTGATGGAAACACGTCTGATTCACAATTCTTTGTTTTTTCCTTTTGGCAAAATTTAAAAAAATTGCTCAAAATTCAACTTAAAATTGGATGGAAACACGGCTTCTAAGGAGGAATTCAGATCAAAGCATTGCAGTTCTGCTTTATATAGACCCCAACGGAATGATTTAAATGTGAAAAAGAAGAATTTAAAAGCAAGATATGCCTCCTTTATTACTGAATTTGATTCAGATCATAATTCATTGTGTCTGTCTTTCATCCTTGCGCCTTTACACAAGCAAGTTATAATAAAGTAGAATTGAGTGGAGTTAGTCCACGGTGTGCTGAGCTCCATTAACACTACAGTAATTACAGTAGTCCACATATTCACACAAACAACATCTGGCAGAAATTACACGCACACACATAAACATACTGGTCTAATGGTCTTTAACACCTGTCTGTACACAACTTTGAATGATAATATCTTCTCTGTTGTTGATGGACTTTGGAGTTTCTTCGTCCATTTCCACATCAGATTTGGGATAAATTTATCTAGTTTCATTTCATGTAATTCATTTAATTTATTTATTTAAAAGGACAATGCACTTTAATCAATATTCTATGACGATAAATGCCAGAATTAGCACTACTGTGTTTCACGTCGTCCAATTTTAGCTCATTGAGCTGTTTTTACGATTTTTTTTTTTGTAATTTTATTTAGGAGTAAGGATTTGTCATGCAGACATATGATGATTGTTTGAAAGAACACATGCAAACAAACTGTGCAGTGAATGGTTGATACAACGAAACTGGATAAATTGGTTCAGGGAAGTGTACATGTTACTCTTGCACATAATGGATGCATTCTATACATTTTCTGGCCAAACCATTTATAGGGTGTAGCCTACAAAACCTAAATATGACGACATACAAACAAAAACATCACATAAAGGTTTGAACTTTTCCTTTATGTGTGTACCAGAGGCAAGTCTGGACTTGTCTAATATGCTGTGTGTAAACTGCCCTTTTTTTCCCTCTTGGAATGGGTCTTTTTTTTTTGAGCCAGCTCCCCTTTTCTTTCTCTGTTAACTCTGTTTGGACCAGCTTCTCACTGGATACCACAGCTGCTGTCCTGCTGTGATGATGTATTTGTCTCCAACTTCCTCTGTACATTCGGGGAAACTACAGGTCAAGTAACTCAAATGTATATAAGCTATTGGCATTATACAAAAATAACAGAATTAGTAATATTTGTGTTTGTCAACTAGCCTTTGTTTATTATTCCTGCCTAGATTACACCTGTTTAGAATTGTGTACTTTCTCTGCACACAAGTTTGAGATGGAAACAATTGTGTTGCCAGATGAACCAGAAAACCTTAGATAAATCTTTACATGCCAATGCACCAAAGAAATATTGCTGGAGTTATAGAGAAGACAACTTCCCATGAATATGAATTCCAGGATATGGGTTACGACTGTATGTATGACAAAGTTGACAAAGTTCAGACCAAGTTTAGACTGATATGCACAAGATGGGAAGAACAAAAAAAAAATAAACCAAGTTAAAAGAGACACAACAGGTCAGAAAACAAGTCAGAGCAAACTAAAACACAAACTTGACTAGGGCAAGTATCAAATCCAATAAAAATATAATATAAATTTAAGACTTTTTGACAGTTAATTCAACATATTTAAAAACATGACATTGTTAGCATTATTAAGTAGCATCACTAACAAGGGTGGAACCTGAATAAGTATCAATGCAAAATAATTTTTTCAGTTAGCAACTATCTAGCAAAAAAAGTCTGTGGTTATATTTAATATTAAACTTGTTTATTATAAACAACTCTAAAATAATAGAAACAAAATAAACAATATAACAAATTGCAAGAACAACATTTGTTAATAAGTATCAAGGATTTCAGCTATTTCTTAAAGGGAAAGAATGTCTATCTGGCTATCAAAAGCAAATATTGGTCAAATAAATACACATTGTTTAATTTAGTTTCAGGTAATTTAAGTCATTTTACTTGTATATTAAGTTATTTTTTTATGGACTTTGGCAAGATATTATTAATCAAGCAGTAGTTTTATTATTTTTTTCCTATGGAGTGATCTGTGAGTCTGCAAAGTGTCTCTGTGTTTGTCTGTTTGTCAAAGCTAAAGGTTGGAGAGGATTGATGTCAGCATTTTAAAGTGAGGAAATGTGCAACACTGTGACAATAATCGGTTAAAGCCAGGTCCAGATATTTCTTAGAAAGCATAACATGTGCGTGCTCTGACATTTCCTCAACTGTTTATTCATCGCTCTCTCAGGTCTGGATATTAATAAGACTGTTGGCCAACTCCAGCAGCAAGTCTGGACTTTTGCTTTGACATAGTCTAGTTTATTTTCACAAGTTTCACTAATGAGAGCTTAAAAACAATGTATTAATCAGCATGTGTTAAAGAACGGTCTTCAGGATGAAAGCAAAATTGTGATCAAGAATGTGCTTTGGGCTAAATCTTGTAAAAAATACTTGGATTTGGAGACTTACATGCAACTTTTGATATCGACTACTAATGAATTTACTTGCTTTATTTAAATTATAGAACTATAACAACTATAAAATATAACTATAACAACTGTTATACTGTCTCCAATAACTGAACCAGTCAGATGAATTACGATGTGCTGCAGGGGTCAGTCGTAACCAAGAGATATATGATAGCAAGTCAAAGGTCATTCGTCTTTGATACTACTTCCAGTCTGAACAGTTCATTTAAACCTCGGGTCTGCATGGCTATTTTTGAGACCTTTCCCCTGTTTCTATATTCCTCCATGAAGCATCGGGCTCGAACCTGGAGCCTCAGGATATTATGAATGCAGCACTGACCACTGAGCTACAGCAGTCCTGTTTCTATAGGAATGCCAAATATTTTAGATTTGGATTTATTGTAGATGCAGCAGTAAATACGTGGCTAAAAAATCCTATGGTCTCAATCTGTTTTTTTATAGTTAAGATGACTGCTTCATTTATATCTAGGTGTATATTGGATAGAAATCAATGTGGTTTTGATCCCCTGCTCACATGGATTGGATTGACATCCATAAGTACATTTTTGCTTGGCTGTAACAGAATTTATTTTGCTTTAGGTTACACATATACTACGACACCTCTACTCCGTCTCCTCTTAAATCTTCAATAACATTAGCCACAGCACCAAGGCAAGAGGGGAGCCCATCATAACAGCTGACATTACAAAATATTTTCAGTGGCTACAGCCTCTTTCTCTGCAAACCTAATGAAAATATACTCAGAAAGCCAGGACTACATGAGCGGAGCTCAGCCAAGCTCTTGGAGCACCTTAGTTCTTTTGCTTCCAGCCTCCCCCGCTTTTCCTATCTCTTCTCTTCTCCACCGACTCTTTTTTTTTTAAATTCACCTCCACTCTGACCACACACACATGCACACACACACACACACACATACACACACACACTTACAGTACAATAATAAATGTGTTGAGATAATGTGGCTTGGAATCCATATTCAATCCTCACTTGATTAAACACTGGAATTTTGCATGGTGCCCAGAAATGAGGTTAGCAAATGGCTTCGTTGGTTGCCAGCTTGGAATTGCACAAAAGGAAATCGAGGGAGAACATAGTGTCTACCGCTCGCTGGCTTCAAAAAAAAGTGCTTGATGAATGTTAGTGTACGTCACTTGGGATAATGCGCGTTAGCAGTGTGTGGACTCCAAATATGGCAGGAGTGTGACTGTTTGAGGTTGTAATGACTGCGCTGAAGTGAGAACCCTGCGCAGGGCCCCTCTCAGAAGCTACACACCTCAGCTCTGCCTTTCCTCTGCAGATGGACTCACAATGACCTCTTAGTTTCACCTCAACCTTGATGTCGCAAGACCTGTACAAACAGCAAAAACATGAGTGATGCAAAGTTCTTTGCCCATCACCATCCAGCTATGGAATTATTTTTTTTATTTTTTATTATGCAACAAAAAATGTTATTTTCTTAGGGAAAAAACAGCTTCATGAATTTAATTTAAGGATATACAAATCAATTGTTTTTGACACACACACATTCTCAAACACATTTGTTGTTTAATATCATAACAAAAATGCAATTATTTTGAAAATGGCCAAAATAATGTTGTAATGTTGGATCTTTTTGAAACCTGTATGTTGTTTACAAGTCTTTTTGTAACTTGTCCCATAGGCTCGCCAGATGTGGAGCAGGCATGTGAGCCAAGCGTGCGCACATGGAGCCCCAACGCAGGGACTGAGCAAGGTCTTGTTGGTCTGTCTGAGTGCCCTCCTAACGGCTGTATGCTCCAGCTGAAGTTCTTGTACCCTGTGGTACCTGATTCCTTGACCGTGTGGGTCACATTTTTCAGCCCTGAGGAAACGGCATTGCCCGCGATCCATGACATCTTGCTGCTGACTGTCAGTGGGAACAACGTTTCACTTGGCCCCAGTAATGTTTTCTGTGATACTCCATTGACTTTGAAACTGGACACAGCAGAAGAGGTGTACGGAGTACAAATTTACACCATGGAGCAACACCTGGAGATTGACGCAACTCTACTGGCATCCAAGCCAAACTGCTTGCGTTGCAGGCACTGCCAGCCGCTACGATACCGCCTGCTGCGCCAACCGGCCTTCACCCACTCACCACATGGCCTAATGTTAAATGAACCTGTTCGCCGATTTACAGACAGGTGAGTCAACCACTAGATCAATAACATCAGTCAGAACTAATGGACAATGTCAGCATATTTTAAAGGGGTCGTATTATGCAAAATCCACTTTTTTTTAGATGTTTAACACATTTTGTTGTATTTCTTGGAGTCAGCCGGTTCGGATGTTATCAGTCCATTAAATGGACGTTATTAGCGGTTATCAGTCCCATAGAATGGCTTCAGAC
>JAUBOC010000037.1:12765573-12790917 GCA_032275365.1 Anablepsoides cearensis | reverse complement strand
GAGGTGCACGACCACGCGTCAGGACGCAACGCGGGGCCAATGCGGAGGGGCGGGGAAACCGCGATTGCGTCACTTTTGACGCAAACCCCCTCGCGCCCAATGCGTCACGTCAACTCTACCCTAGGCTTCAGTCTGAATTCCTCCCTCTTTTTAACCCTGTGTCTTAAAGAAACTCAATTTGAGGCTGTCTCTTTAAATGTAAACAAGGGGCTTCGCTCCCCTCCTCCTCCAGTTTCCAGAGCAATCTATTGTACCTTGATAGAAGGGTTTTCAACTATATACCACCACAGACACATTTTATCTAAAAATGAATTGGTAGATGTCAACAAGGGAAGATTTGTCCATACAGCCTTACATGTTGGAGCCAGAATCTGACCCAGAGCCAGAGGACAATGAAGGCAACCAAATGGTAGTTGGTAAGTCCAGACATTATTTAGAAGTTCCATCACATTTTCTATGGTGTAATGATTCAGAAAATGTCATTAAAAATTAGAGAAAAAAATAACGAGTTAAAAAATATAACCTAAACAGAATATAAAGACCTCTATGCTGCACAAGACGAGACTAAATACATTTTTTCTGCACTCCTAGAGACTCCAAGTACACAACAAAATACATTTAACAGCTAATAGAGTGGATTTTGCAAATGTTTTCAATAATATTTGCTCAGACAAATAGGTATTTCTTAAGTTTTGAGTAAAAAGCTTGCAGAATAAGTCATTTATGTGTTTACAGAAGGCTTGTTGGCTGTGGTGGCCATCTTTGAATAGGTTGGCTTCAACGTTTATCAGTTGTAGAGGCACAATCAATGATTATTTCTGAAAGTCTCAAGACTCCAGTGGTTTGTGACGTATTTTGGTAACAGACGCTCAAACACACGGGCTAAAACACGATTATATGTCTTTGCCTTATGGAAATGGGAGATAATTAACATCTGACGGTAAAACATTCAACAAACTCTTAAACAAACAACAAGTTTTGCAGAAATCAGCAGGTGTTATCTTCCGGTGTCCGTGACTCAAAGCTGTTTTTGTGGCAGTGAGTCAACTGTTACTAATAATAAAAAGTTTAATTTGCATTAACATTTCACTGTCACATTACGGCTTTCATTACTGTCTACGTGTCAACATGAGTTGTTCTCATGATCACAATGTGATGACATAGCAATGAGTAACAACGATTCATGTACTAAACACTCAATGAGCACTTTGTTTACACTTGTATTAATTTGTTTGCAATATGACACAAAAACATTAATGTATTACAGTACTAAGTTTAATATTTGACTTTCTTAGCTGTTGCTGAATTAAAAGACTTGAAAAATTACAAATGAGCCATTAAACAAAGTGAATGTTGGAATGTTTTTTTCTTTTTAATGCGAAGTATATAGATTTATTGTTCCTTATGGATTGATAGAGCAGTGTGTTTGCATGATGCTTGTCTTTCTATTTCAGTTTCATACCTGCTTCTAAACGGATACAGTGACTACAAACCTCCTGGGATCTAACCCTGCCTTGGCATTAAAAAGAAAGGCAGTTGCTGAGTTACTTTATGCTATTAGAACCATTATTGCTGTTGTTTCTCTGCCCTTGCTCACAGCTTCTCTCTGTTTCCTTCTTTTCAAGTTTATGTTGTTCTTTATGTTCTCAGTGAGTGTTTTTACAGTACAGACATAATTTTAGGGCAGCGAGTCTGACAGTTGCCCTCTCGCTTTCCCTTTATCCCTTTGGTTTCCCTTTGGCTTCAGACACTTAGCGCCGCTTTTATTTAAAGTGGTGATTTACAAACACCAGTTTGTGTCTGCAGAATTCAAGTTGCCTGTTGCCAGTTTGACTAGCCAGCTGGTAAATATTAGGACCATGTGTGTAACTATGTGCGCGTGATTGTGTTTGTGTGTGTTTGGTAGTTAAGGAGCTCAACTCATCTCTGTGATTGGCTGTCACGAAAAGTGAGAATTTGTTTTCCTCCAAACAAGCATATCATCATTTAGCGTCTGCAAGTCAAACAGCAATTTCAGTCCATGTATGGTAAAATATTAGCGAGGTTTGAAAACCGACAAAACGATCAACCGACAAAATGAGAAAAGGTTATAATTAGGCATATTTATTGCAAAAAAGATCTAAACATATAAATGATTGTTTTCAGACAATAAATATAATAAAAATAATTATCAGAATATCAGTTCTTACATATTTTATATAATTTTCTTCATACATAAAACTAAACACAATTCTTCCTTTACTTTAATACTTTAATACTGCACCAAATATAAATAACTTACAAATAAAACGCAACAAAATCCACACAAGGAAACTATAGTCTCTCTATTATTTTTCAAAATTAGGAAATAACGTGGTTAGAATAAATGGTAGGCTACAAAAGGCTATCTTAGTCAAAAACTGTTTTTGTATTATTTTCAATAAATACCATTTGTCAGTTTGAAAAACAGAAATCATTTTCACTCTAAAATGATTTATCAAAAATAATATGAATACAAATTATTGTAATCCATTCATATACAGAACAAAACTCATGGCAGTCCTTCTAATGTAACAATTTCTTATACCTAATTAAATTATTTGTATTAAGGCTAATTTAAACTTCAGCTCGCAGTTTGTTTACAAAGTTAGCTAAACATGGATGCTACTTATAGCATGTTGATCTGGAAGTTGTTGTGTAATTAGAGGTGATTAATTAATTATCTGACTTCCTTGTTTAGTTCAGTGTTTACACTATCTGAAAATTCTCCGGTGCCCCTTCCTATCGCAAACTGCTGGCCAAACTTTCTAAACTTTTTACTTTTGATTGGTCATAAGTTCATGGAAGTGTTTGTGCTGAAAGCGCTCACACACTACATTTTGCTTCAACCACTTGCTTAAAAAAAATAAAAAAATAAAAACAACAAAATGACTCGCTTCCATAAGCCGACTGTTTAGGCTACCCATAAGCAGACATTTATAAAGAAAGTCAAATGTCCAAAAACCCATGGATGGAGATAAAACAGATGTTGTGCCCAAAGGAATCTATCTTATATAAACTGTGGAGCTTTAATTGGGAAATCTGTCAGCCTCTGCTGAAGTTTAAAATGATTGGATCGGTTGGCTGTATTGTATGTGTGTGCCAGCTCCGCTGTGAAGGAGGCTAAGCTAAGAAGCTAACCGGAAATCGCATGTGCTGTAAACAACCCTACTGAGAGGAGAAAAGTACTGACCCGAACGAGACGGCTGTAAATGAGAGCTGCAGGATTTGTAAGACAAATTAAATTTAATTTGGAAGCCTTATCAACACAGACTGCCTTCATTCACTTCCTCCACTGCCATTGCTAAACTAACTAGCAGGCACTGTGCAGGAAATCGACGTCGTTCAAAACTCTGCCTTCTGTTTGCTGATTGGCCCAGGTAAAATAAACTACGAGCAGACACTGCGCAGAAAATCAGAAAAAGGCAAGAGTCAGGCTAGTCGGCTGCCGATCGGCTGCCAATTAACCATACTTAGCACTTTATAGTCCTGCAAGACGAAAATTGAGTAATTGCATCTTGTACATTGCTCCAGAACTCTGTCTTGACTCTGATTGGTCAGAACTTTGTGGACGTGTTTGTGTATGTGGAACAGCCCATCCTTCTGCATATCATTTTGCTGAAAATGGTCCTCCCCAGAAGCATGTTGTTAAATAAGCAAGATGGAACGTGCAACTGACGTTCAAATATTCTTTCCATCTCCATGGTTGATAAAAAAAGAGCCTTTCTTCAAATGTCTGATACAAACAAAACAACAACAATCTATCCTGCTATATCTATTGTTGTTTATATAGACGTCTGAAATGACATAATCACTGATCCACTGTCTCTGGTCTTGTGGAAGTAGATATCAGTTTTTATACTTTCTCATCTGAGATGTTTTCCTTAAGGTTTTTCATAGAAAATTCCCCCTTTTTATCAGTGCTCATATTTCCTACACTCTCCAGTGACATCTGTTTTTGCTTAAATGACAACATTTATTTACCAGTCGTTGAACAAGTAAATGGGACTATTTGGTACTCTTTATGTGTCAGTCCTGACAGAAACTCAGTTCAAGTTTTATTCAGCCAGCCAGCTGTAAGAGACTCCATAAGGTCCTGAGGTGACCCCAGAGAGAATAAAGGTTTATTGATGAACAAATAGAATTCGAGTGCATGGAACAAAGCACCTGAGTACCAGATGGGTGCAAAATTGGACTGCCATTAACACCTTTCCACCTATTGTCAATGACAGCATCAAATCAATGACAAATTCATCTGGATTAGTGTGATTCTGCTTTTGCATGGGGGATGGAGGAGTTGCGGGATGAAAGGAAGTGTAATGAGCCATGGGGCACATGTGAATTGCCTCCCACTGGTGTGATGCTTTTTAAGAAGGGGGGATGTTTGCCGGAGGGCGGGAAAGTCTGAGAGGAGGAGGGGTGCTCAGAAAGGTCTTGGCTGTTGCCACTTTCATTTACACAAGGAAGTTGTCACTTTCCAACTGAAGAAAATAAGTTTTTCTCAGCTGCCCTGCAGTGAAAGGTTAGCTTTGATAATTTTTTTTTCCTGTAAACTTTTAGGTTTTATATTTTTATTGATTGGTTGTATTTTTATTTATTAAAGTCCCATTCATACAGAAACATTTTTGCAATTGTGTAAAAGTGTTCTTTGTTTTTTTCTTGTTTTAGTCTTGTGTCCACATGAAAACAGCGTTTCCAGAAAACTATGATGTCACTGACTCACCTCTGACCTTATCTATGACTCTAAGCTTGGCAGACAAAACAATGACACACCACAGGCTTGTGTTTGTGCTGAAGACACTATTTTTCAACTACAGCAAAGACTTTGTGTACTGTATAGAAGTTCAATAAGTAGACAAGGCTGCTGAACAACACCATTGCTTTAAAAAAGTGAACAAAACCCTTTATTACACTCAACAATATAGACCAAAAAGCTTTGTTGATCTGTCAGCAAATCTAAGGTAAATGTTGCAAAAAAGCTTAAAATGTATATAATGTTTACATTTAAAAATATGGAAAATGGGAATCGTTAACAGACATATTGTTAATAATTTACCCTAATTTTATTTTAAAATTGTGAAGATAATATGCCTGAAATTGTCCAATATATGTATTTGGACAGACATGACTCAGACAACGCTGTCGGGCATATTTGTGGTCTTGTCTTTTAATATGACACAAGGCAGATGCTCCACTTTGTCGTCAGTCCAAGAACGGGTTTGGTTCTTGGCTTTGTATTTGTTTCCTTCATCTTTTTTTTTTTTTTTGTCTTGTTGTATTCACAACTTGAGCCATAAGGCTCTTTCACAAATATACTCAATCTGGGACTCTTCTGGCCACTTAGGTGTGACTTCTGACTGGACCAAGACAGCAAAGGGGGGGTTGAAGTCAACCCACTCCTCTTTAACACAAAATCCAGTTCCAGAAAATTACCAGTTATAGTCAAGATGATGGTTTGCACCAGTGTTTCCCAATCATTGCCTTCTATAGAGACTTTAACCTGCATGTTTTAGACGGTGGACCTTGAGGACCAGATTGGGCACAACTTGTCTTTACTAAACCTTTATCTTCAAGAAAAAAAAAAACATGTTGACTGCTCTTGTGTGTTTTTTTAACTGTACTTCTTGTTTCTGCCTCTTCAGCTTTGAGCAGAAAGGTCACATCAACAGATTCAAAGGACAGATATACTGATGTATAGCTGGTCTGGCCAGTTTTCCATGGTGGCACGATCTTGCAGCAGAGCTTCTCTAGCAAAACTCTCATGTTACTGGTGTCTCATTTCACCAGCTCAGGGCAGCTGGCGAAACTCACTGTCCTTGACTGCGTGCCCTTTCTTCCCCTTATTTGTGTTTATCCATTGCTCAATAATCTTTTACGATCTGTTATATGTGTTTTTTTGTCTTTCTGCTACTTTTCCTGCATATTCAAATGAATTCTGACATCTTCACATTCCTGTTTTCTTCACATCCTTTCAATCTTGGTTTCTCACCACACTTTTGCAATGCTAATGAGGTAACACAAATCCCAGAAGGGATTTTTGGATTTTCCTTTTGGTTAGTAGGGCACTAATTAGGTGACTTTGGCATAATTAAATTTGTCATGCCTTTATTGCTGTTTTAAATTCACTTCATTAATTTTCCTCTATCATCAATTTTTTTAACCACTTGTAGGGACTCTGGTTTTGAGACAAAATGCTGAGCAAAGATCTCCAGACCTCCCTGTCTTCAAGCGCTGGTTCACAAGTTGATTTTTCCTACAGCTAGAGAGCCACGAAAGACCCAAACATCTCTGTCAATATATTATTTGATCATCACATTATTTTTATCGGAGTTCCTGTAAAAAAAAAAACTAATATGGAAGATAATCTACCTTTCTAGATCTTACTGTTTGTCCTGCTTTCCCGAAACTCCATTTTATAAACCTTTTAAATCAGAGTGAGTATTTTTTATGACTAGACGGCATCTATAAATGGGCACTTTTCACAAAGTAATTGAAGTCAGTGTGTTCATGTTCTTCCATTGCTGCTTCATATTAACAGACATACACATTTTTATTATGTCTTGAAGATTTCATATATGTCACATTTTAAACTTTATTACTTCGGCAAACAGTTATTTTGAACATAAAACCCCAACAGTGCAAAGGCTACCAGAGCATTTAGTCTTTAAATTTATTTTCATTTTATATGTCCCACATATTAGTCCTTTGTTTTGAATGATGAAATGGGAACTTGTACTCATGAGGTTTTAAGATAATGTAATAATTAAATTTTTTTAACTCAATAAGATTTATCCATCCATTATTTACACCCACTTCTTCCTTTCAGGGTCATGGGGTTCACTGGTGCCCATAACCAGCAGTCACAGTGCGAGGGGTGGGGTACATCCTGGACAGGTCGCAAGTCCATCACAGGGCCACACATAGAGACAAACAGAGACATTCACTCTCTCACACCTAGGGACAATTTAGAGTTACCAGTTAACCTG
The DNA here is from genome assembly GCA_032275365.1 of Anablepsoides cearensis. Lineage (NCBI taxonomy): Eukaryota > Metazoa > Chordata > Actinopteri > Cyprinodontiformes > Rivulidae > Anablepsoides > Anablepsoides cearensis. Next base: position 12,783,913 of record JAUBOC010000037.1, on the reverse strand, counting down.
ACAGTCACGTTTTTGGTCTGTGAGAAAGCCAGAGTGGAAAACCCATGCATGATATCCTTTTTTATTTTAAAATGCTGACAAATTAAGGAACAATATCAGAATACGGTTCTATTTTTTTTGTCTTTTATCTAATTTTATTTTATTTAAAACAACAAAGACATCTACTTCATGCTGTTTGAACTTTTGGCTCTGTTTGTTTTGACCTACGTTGCTGCTGCTCGAGAGCAACACCACTACAGTGGTAATCTGAGGTCACACTTTAAATACAGCATACAGGTATGGTGCTCTACATGTGTTTCACCTGACGCACATCTGTCTGTGTGGCTACAGTTTTTATTGGTACAAAGGGATATTTGGCTACAAGAGTGAAAACCTTTAACTATAATTTAAAATGTACACTTCAATAAAACCAATTAAGCCTTGCTGTAATCACATCTTGATTGCTGCGTGGTATCAACATTCAAAAACCATGAACAGCCTTTAAGGTGGCTTTTGTTGAAATATTTTGGTAAAACAGTACTTTAATCACCCACAGACATACTCTTGCAGTATTAAATCACATTGTTCAGACACTGGCCAAATCACTCACATCATCATACTGGAGCTTGGACTACATGGCTACACGGCTTGTACACAGGTTTGGAATGATCTTTAACAGGCCAGAACATGGTGAGTACATTAAACAGACACTAGTACAAAGCACGAGCAGAGACAGGAGGGAGAAGGATATAGATCATATGTGGCACATCACACAAGATGCTAAGGTTTGTTGACAGGACAGAAAAACAATCGGCACTTCACACAAGGCACATCTGCTAAAACAGCTGCAAAGCAGCTGACAGATGTTTAAAAGACGGGGTCACAGCATTGTCTGAGGGCCAAGACTCTGACCAAAATGTGGTTTGATTCATTGAAATTTATGATCTTTTCTTAATTTAACCCTACATTTTGCTGATATTTTTTTATTTTAATACAAAAATGTGGATATTTGAATCAGTTACCTAATTTAAACCTTTACATACCTGGTACAGTCATATAAAAAAGGTGTTTATGTCTTCACTGACCAACTTGTTCAAAACCAAACCAAACCCAAAACATTTGTGAAAAATGTAAAAAGAAAAACCTAAAATAAGCAATCAAAACAAACAAAAAAATTACCCCATTACCCCCTCACCCAAAAAAATTAATAAAATAAAAATAAAAGAGAAAAAGAAAAAAAATAGAAGGCACTAGTAACTGAACAGGTGGAAAGATCATAAGATGTTTGATGTCTTGTTTACAAGTGATGGTAGGACGGGGTGGTAGGTGGATCAACAGATTGGGATCTTCACCTCAGTAATGAGAATGTTGCCTCGATCAGTCGTGGTGAAGAAATGCTGAGTGGAAATGCATAGCCCTCACTTTACTGGTCTGTCTATGTTCCAAACCTCACCTTTCATTGTGAGGTTTGCATCATGACTTAAAGAACGAGATCCCGGCTGAAATAAGCTTCCTTCGTAGAGTGACCAGGCTCTGGGATGAGGCTTCGTCATTCAGGGAAAAGTCGAGCAGAATAGCACCTTTGCATCAAAGAGTCAAGTGAGACGGTCTAATTAGGTTGCCTCCTGGACGCCACCCTTCGAAGGTTTTCAGGGCATGTCCCACTGGAAAGAGGCACCAGTCACCAGTGATTCTTGAAGCTTTTTATTGGATCCATAAAATCCATGAATATATGTGACAGTTAGACTTACAATGAACTCTAATCATTTTTCTATACTTTTGTATTTCCCTAGACATGTCAGTCAAAGGTTTTTGATCTATCTGATGGAGTCTCTCAGTATGCATGGTTCCCCTGTCGCGAGGCTGATCAATCAAGTTATGGATATACTACGTACTGGCTGAAGGTAAGAATAAAATTTATTAAACAGTTTCATCTTACACCTGAATAAAATAACAACATTTCGGTGAAATATCAGTACAGTTAATATGAAACTGTTTCGTATTGTTCTGCTATTTGATATTTTATTTTATTATTATTATTTTTTGTTTGTTTTGTCCGTACTGGTGTCAATGAAAACCCTTTCTTTGATGATGTATGGTATTGATTTTTAGAAGTGTTAAGTAAATTGTATTATTATTGTTTTTATGTTAATTTATTGTGGTGGATGTAACAGGTCTCTCTTGTAAATGAGACGAGTCTCAAGAGATTTTCCTGTATAAATATAGGATTAAAAAAATGTTAATTTGGAATGGAACTGTACAATGATCATAGATGCAGGTAACCAGGTTTTTCACATGTAACAGTTGTTTTAATAGAGTGCATTATCTATTTAAAGCACTGTATCGGCTGCGGCTGCAGCTGGACCCTCCTCCCCCTGTTCTTCTCAGATATTCCTGTACCATGAAGGAATTGCATTTATTTTTCTACCAGACAGCATGTAACATTGCCTATACTAGTTGATATGACAGAATAATTACAACTTTCCCAACAGTAGCAACACATTCCTGATAACTTATCTCAATTGTTCTGAGATGTGTTTACTGTTTGCTGCAGCCATGCGTGATGTCTGACGTATACACTTTGCAAAGCCTGGTTGATTCACTCCAAGCCATTTAATGGAAACACGTCTGATGTGAATTTCTTTTTTCTTTTTTGTGACATTTTAAAAGTTTGCTCAAAATGCGCATTAGGATTGGACAGAAACTCGGCTAGTGTATCTTTATTTTTTTCCCCTTCAGTCCTTGCTTTTATAACCAGCCTTGTGTTAAATTAACCCTCCTGTCATTTTGACCCAAGGGCAGCTGGAGGTTTAAGCTTGAATCAAGTAAAGGCTGTGCTATATAAATAAAGGACTGAGTATGGCCGTCCTTTTTGTGAAAACTCTCAGCAACTTTGAACTTAAATTTATAACTCATTAATTAATTAGTTCCTTTGTTGCTTTTAAACTTTTGAGAATTGCTTTGTTTTTTTCTTTAATTTATCCAATACATAAGAGCAAAAAGTCCAAATGAGCATCCATACTAGTCTGTTTTAACCTTGAACTCATTTTAAGCAATACTTGAATGATAATATTCATTCATTAAGGTTCAGGCTGAGAAAATGTCTGCATTCAATGAAAGAGAGCCTCTATAAATCTCCTGTTATAACACTGCCTGGTGTCACTTTTCAAGCAGTCAATGCTGAAAAGTGATGTGACCTTCGACACCTTGAAGGGCCCCTGTGGACACTCGCCATTAACCGCAAAATGGCACAATGGCTTTTTATTTTACGAGCGCTCTAATTTATGGCTCCTCTGATTTGACAAGACATTTATATGAATAAATATTAGCAGATTTTAAAGTTAGGGGGGGAAAATGGTTAAAAGCCACTCACTCACTACTAAAATTGGATAAAATTGGAAAACATAAACAACGGAGAGGAAGTAACATTAATGTTTAGAATTTCATGTGTCAGCTTTCAAAAAAAGACTTATCGGGATGTTTTGATGAATTTTATTTAGTTGAATTCAATTTGTTTTCTTTCACGTAGGCACACTTTTCTCGACCCATGGTGGCGGCAGCAGTGATCATACATTTGGCCGCGGATGGGACTGCCTTCATTGACCACACACAGTGCAACATTACTGTTCAGTTGCTCGACAGCAAGGAGGGCGTCCACAGTCTGGGTGAGAACTCTCATATGTAGTTTCAAATTGCCCTTTATTCACATTTGAAATCAGACTGTTAAGCATGACAGAATGGAAAGCTGAGCTCATGTATCTTACAGAATGCTTGTCGCTCACATCTTCCTTTTTTTAAACTTCTTGCCTATGTCTTAATTAGAGCACCACCGTTCAACAGTAGTATGCTAGTTTATTTAGTCATCACTGATGTTCTGCAGGGCTGGATTAAAGTCTGCCTCAGTCCCTGCCTCTATCTTTATTTTAAATTCACTTTGTTTTGTCTTTGGCTCTTTGGCTTCTCATATCCTCTCTGCAGGTGAGTGGCGTCTGAGCTGCCGCACTAACCCTTTGGTGATCCCTGTGAGACATGACCTGTCAGTGGCCTTTTACCACACCAAGGCTATCCTGGTCATGTTCGCCTGTCGCCTTGTGGCCATCTCAGGCGTCGGTCTGCGGTCCTTCCAGTCTTTTGACCCTATCACAATAAGTGGCTGCCAGAGTAATGAGATCTACAACCCCACAGGACAAAGGTAATTATAAGAGATAATATTAATAATAGTAATAATGAAACACTGCTGGAAATGATTCATATGTGAAATACACATATTCAAATTCAAGTGACACATGAAATCAAATGATTATGTATTTTTAAAGGTTTCCAGCATAAATAAAGAACTTTACTGGACTGATGAGGGAACTAAAAACTTAGTGAAAGTTAAAAGAAAGTATATTGAACGAAGCAGCCACATGTTTAATATTTGTTTTATTATTGTCAAGTGAAACCTCATTACAAATTCCAGAATAACTTTTTTTTTCTAAAAGTTTTTGTTGTTGTTAAAAAAAGATATATGTGGGTTGTATATTTCAACAGATGGACAAAGGGTGGTTGCCAAAAAAGTGACAGACACAATTTGATGTTTTCTAACATGCAGCATTTGATTGGTGAACTAGAAAAAAAAACTGAAAATTAAAAAAAAAAAACCCAGATGTGATTGTATGCATTAAATAACTTTGCAGGCAACTTATTGAATGCACTCACAGCTACAACTGTAAAACAATTGAGCTCACAAGAATACAGTTATTTGAACTTGGGTTGTAGTTCTGCAAATCCCCAACAACAGAACTGCTGCTCTGCCTCCAGCACTAAATCTTGTTTACTGTGGCAACTTGGTTTGTATTGAGTTTGGCTATAGTTCACACTGCATAAGAAACAGATTTTTTTTCATCTTTTTTTTTAAAAAAGAAACCACCAAATGAACATGTTTCTTCTCTTTTTTCAGTTCTGACTTGTAGCTCGGTTGTCTTGTCATGTAGACATCTAAGTTGATGCTTCATATAGTGGTACCATATTTCCAATGTTGCAATTTTTCCCTTTGTGTTTAAAAAAAATCAATAAAATCACAACATCTGAAGGTTATTGAAAACAATGATTATTAACTTTAAAGTAAAAGCTTTGAGCTGTTATTGAAGTCAAGAGCTGTGGGCAAAACTGTAAAGTAATGACATTTTCTGTGAAAATACAACGTGAATGTTTGCTGAAGTAGATAAAGTAAAAAAAAAAAAAAAAACGAGAACAGAAGCAGAACAGAAACCAAAAGGAGTAGAACATAAACTAAAAGGTGCAAAACAAAAGTTGAACATACAAGAGTTGAAACTTACAGCATCATCAGAAGCTAAAAATAAAAAAGAAGAGTTAAAAAGGAGCAACAATTGCTAAAAAAAAAACAATATGAAAGCTAAAAATGCAGAACCAGAAAAAAATTAACAAGAACAAATATTGCCAAAAGAGACACAATAATATAAATCAATGCTAAAAGGAGCTAACCAGTAGCCTATAGCTAACTATCAAAACTAAAAGTTGCAGAATGACAGCTAAAATAGTAGTCTAAAAAAGAAAATAAAAAATGTGGAAGCAGACATTATTGTATTTCTATAAAGAAGTTAATTTGAATAAAGTTCTTAAAGTTATTCTTTGACTATTTTCATTGACCTCTGACATTTTCCTTGCTGACCAAATTATGTGAACTTCTACCTCCAAATTATGCTTAAAACCAACAATTTACTTATTGGGGACTTTAAAAAGCACGTAGCTCCTTAGCTTCCAATAATGTGATAAACTAAAAATGGTCATCAGTAGATCTGTTTGATGTGGTAGATCTGTTTGGTTTTGTTGTGTGCCTGTAGGTCATCCCAAAAGCTCCTAAATAGATTAAAAAATTCAGCTTATCTGCATCAGCAAGGAACTTTTGTTTTGTGCCCACACAATGCTTTCTTCCAGCATTCTTGCTGACTTTTCTTTCTTTTATTCTCTCTCCTCTCCATCTCATTTCCAGATGCTTTTTGATAACATTATGTTTATATGCTGTCAAGTCAAATCTCTGCCAACTTTTTTTGAGAGTGAATAATTTTCAGTAGGTTTGTGACTTGATATTGTGTGGTGTCCTTACATTAGTTCAGTGATGACTCCAGGTTGAGTCCCTTAGTCTCTCTGGTATTGATTTGTTTCTGTTCCTTGATTAGTTCCAATCCATCATCAGGCTCGTATTTGGTTCACTTCCCAAATTGCTAGTCTTTCCAATTTCATCTTACTTCTTCACTTTCTTCTTCTCCCCATTTCACATTTAACAGAGCTGATCTATCCCCTCCTGTCCTCTCATCCTTTGCTTTCACATCATCTTGTTTCCCTGCAAACTACCATCTTCTGCTCCTTCATTCTACCCTTTTTTGTGCCTCCCGCTCCCCCTTTTATTTTTCCTCCTATCATTCTCCTGAACTGAATTGCATATTTCCCGTAACACTTATGCCTCCACTAAACACCACATCCTTTTTTAACTGAGCTGTTAACAACAGGATCTATTAACATGACTCAGTTTTATGCTCCGCACTCATTTGTAAGCATATGCACATGTATGTTTTCCTTTTTGGCTTAGTTTTTGCACTTTTTTTTGTTTGTTTACACTTTTCTTCCCCTTTTTATGTTTTGAAAAGTTATTTATGTGTGTGTATTTATTACAAGGGATATTTTCAAGTAGAGTGTTATGTTTTCCCCTTTTCTACTTCATTTGCCTCTCTCTCTCATTTGTCATTTTCAAAAGGTAATTATACTTTTTCTCTTGGTTTAGTTTCTTTTGTTTTTTCGATTGTGCTTTATTTCTAACTTGTCCTCTAATGTTTCTGTTGATGTAAAAATTTTCTTTTAGTTTTGCCCTGTGCCTTGTTTTACACTTGGATTGGCTTAATTAATTGCTGCCATCTGCATCTTTTATTAGTCATTTTACTATATATTCTTTTCCTAGTTTTGTGGCTGTTCCTTTTAATTACTTTCCATAGACTTTCTTAAGCGCTACCCAGTTATATATTTTTATTTCTTTGCTTTATGTTTTGGTTAGCATTGAATTTTCTGCCCCATAGATCTTTAGTTGAAGCTTTAAATAAACTCCCCTTGTCATCCATCAATCTGACTTCATCCTGCTCCCTGCACTGGGGTCCTCACCTTGCCACTAACAATGACAACATTCAATCCTTTTCATGTGTATAATTTATTCTCATTTTTCCGAAGAGGAGGAGGAGGGTAGTTTTCCAGGTAGTTAATTGTAATTTATGTTGTAAACTCTAGAGTGACGAGCAGGAAACCACAAGGAGGTTTTGTTCAAAGTCAAAATGTCTCCAGAAAAGCTTTCAAGGTTCTCCCCAGTTAGTCCATTAAGATAAGAGTGTAGATGTAGGGGGACTTCTACTAATGTGTTTGAGAAACAGTCTTTTCCGGCTCATTTTTGTGGTCAACACAGGTTCCCAAGTGGGATGGGAATAGAGCAGCACAGTGGTAGAAAATTAAGAGCCCGGTGCAGGTAAAAACATGGTTTTCATCAGGGAGAAAAAGGGAAACATTCCAGCATTAAGTGCCGTCTTCATCAGGCTTCTTATACAAAACACTGGCCAAACTTTGTCACTTTAACCTGCACATGATCCATCCTGTTGCTCCTTTTTCACAAACTGTGCACACAGAGACACCTCCTTTGTGCTCATGTGGCAATCTGTTCTCCATGTGGATTATTGATTTGATATGTTAAACAGTCATTGATGGATGAAAGTGGTTCACTTGGTGCATAATTTGTTTGTGAGCAAATGTGTGACTGCCTCCATGTTTGAGTTTAGAGCATCATTTCCCCCCAAAAAATGAGTGTCTTGGCTGTGACTTTAAAATGTAGTAAGTTTTTTTCTTTCTCTTTTCTTTTTCTCTCTTTCTCTCGCTTTATTTTTTTGCCCTTCCACACACACACACACACACACACACCAACCCTTGTAGTTGTGTACGTTATTCCTGCGAAGCCATTGACTGCCAGGAACCGTTAATCCGCAATGCAGAGCTAAAGTGCAGTAGCCCTGGCCGCCACTTCTACAACGGAGACCGCTGCACCATCATCTGCAACTCTGGCTATGCCCTGCAAGTCCACCAGGATGATGACATCATCAAGACCCAGGTGAGCACACAAACAAGTGTCGATGCACATGCACTTCAAGGCAGCGTTAGAGCACAAACCACAAAGAAACACCAAAAAAACGCATGAAAGTCTACGTGCAAACGTTTGAGTGTAAAAGTCTTTCTTCCAGCAGATGGAGCATGTATGCAAACACAACTTCATGATTGCACACTTAAAAATGCACCGAGGCAAACGGAAACACACAAATGGCCAAAAAGGTGCAAACAAGCATGCACTCTGCTCTCCTCTCCTCTCCAGCTCTGCATTTTCTTGTCACCTGTGAAAACTAGGCTTGGCTGGGCCAGCCTCTTGGGACAATGACATCATAAGAATCCATAGAGATTGCTAGCTTGGTGCACGCTTGCAAACACAGCTCTGGCTTGCGAATGCACGCGCACACATCGCAGCATATACTCTCTTGCTAAAGCATACTGCACCATCATCTCAAACAGTCACTTTGTATTGCCGCTCCGCTGGGACGATGACATCATGGTGTGGTGTCTGCTCCCTCTCCCTCGCAAGTATTTGTTAAAGGGCAGAGACTTGCTACCACAAAAAGGCACACATTAAATGCCTCAGTATAGATACTGCACACATACAATGAAGCACAGACAATTAAAGATGATCCCTTGCAAAGACAGAACACGGGTTAAAACAGGTTCGGTGTCCACATAGTGGCGTGGAGACCAGAAACAGTAGTTGACACGACATTGTAAACCTTTAGAATTAAACCCTGGCTGCTATTAAAACCACATAAATGCTGTATCTTTCTCCACAGCTTTATAAAACTAAGTGCATTAAAATCTGTTCATGTTGACTTACAGAAACGGCTTGTATTTTCGAGGACAGTGTTGTGCAAAAGTCTTGAGCCATTTCTTTTTCCTATTTCCTTGTAATGTTTTAAATTGATCTTAAACACAATTTTCCTCAAGCTTCCGCAAAGTCCCATTCACATATTTAAAAGAATCTACAGAAAACATTAAAAATAACAAGATTTCACACACAAAAATAGACACTTAGCACTGACTAGGTGATTCCCTCAGAGACATTAGCTGAAAACTCGACACTGATGATCAGCCATGCGGGATATCACTCATGTCTTGTATCAGGTCCTCCTTCACTATCAAACACTCTTCAGATACAGTACATGTTAGGCCTAACACTTCTTCTTTTGCCCTCTGCTTGTTTACCTTTCTATTGTTTTAAGTACACGCTGCACTGGTGAGAGGTACAAGGACAAAAAAAATGTGTCCAGAGTTGAACAGAAAAACTTTAAAGAGACCTTCAGAAATCCTAGAGAGGTATTGATTAAAACCACTTGAAAGGACTGCAAGAAAGTTTAGCTTTTTGAAAGGAAAATAGGGTGTAAAGAATTTCTGGGGTTGCTTGGAAACTTTTGCACAATACTGTTTGTCATCCATAATAAGGCTGTAGTGTTTGTTGAACATCAACTCCAACAATCATATGGATTGCATACCCCAATACTCCCCAATAGTTCTTCATCGACTCTGCCCATATTTCTAATTGTATTTCATTTTGATTGACAGCGCGCCATGTGGCTATTCATCAATGTCAGTTCATTTAGTGATAAATTATGCTTTTCAGAGACAGCGAGGCAGGAAAGTATAGAGAAAGTGGAGCAAAGGAGGAGAGGAGAGCACTGAAAAGGAAGTGGAGCTATGCCAAATATTTTCTCTTCTTTGCCACAAATGATGCTTGACAGTTCAAAGGTAGAGGACTTGTTATGAATAACTTTTTGTACTTATTCACTTAAGCAGAGGGTATGTTTTCATTTTCACTGCCATAAAGTTAGCATACTGATGTTAGTCCAAATCAATAATGTTTATGTCTGCATGATTTGTGATAGTTATCATTTCTTTACCTTGATTTTTCCTAGGAGCCTGTTTTTTAAACATTTTGTTAGACAGGTGGTGTTATTTGAGCTTTATATCATGCTATAATGTCATTACCTCATCAAAAACATATGCAGACTGTTGCTTTGACTCATTCATGCATGTTTGAGAAATCCTTGAATCTCCTAGACATGTGAAGCTACCTACACACTTGCTGCTACAAAGCACCGCCTATTTGCACAAAGCTCCTCCCTGGAGCTCAGTCTGCAGCAGAGCTCCCGGCCCACAGAGCACCCCCTCCCCCGAGGCATTTTTTAAAAAATGTGCTGAAGTGGGAAATGCCTCAAATGGTAGGAGGTTCTTAAAGAGACAGAGACCAATTCCAAAGTGTTTAGATAGGCTATGACGGAAAGTCAGTTTTATTTTTCATGCTTTTTTAGATCAAACTGAACATAGTTGATTGTGGTATAGAACTGAACTATGTGCCTGGAAAATACACCAGTTGTCTTAAGACATATTTATCAAATCTTTCTTGTAGTCTTTTGAAGATATTCTTTGGATATTGGCTGCTTTGTCATTCTTTTTAAAATCAAGTACCTAAAATGACCAGACTATTATGATATGACTGGTTATCCTGTACAGGTTCTAAATTGGTACTTCCCTGGTAAGTACCATTATGCATTGCTATCAAAATGAAATAAAAAAATAGTAGTGGCTCAAAATCTTTTTATTGTACAAAATTGAGAGGAAATACTCAAAGCCTCTTGTGCTTTTTTTTTTAAACATTTTTGCATGATTTAAAAAGGACATATGCAAAATCCAATTTTTAGTTGTGTAAAGCTGTATAGACAAGTCTTCCCTTGTTGTCATCTTTTAATTAGTTTTAAGTAAAAGCTTCTGTGCCGCTACATAGTGGTAAACCCCTCTATCAAACTAGAATAGACTTGTCTTAAGGCTGAAAGGGACGGTCTTAAGCTCCTCATTTGGATTTAAAGAGACATGGTGTAAAATCAGATTGTGAGAAACACCTCAGAAAAGGGGTGAGAGAAAATTAATGTAAGGTGGAATTCATATCCAAGCATTGCAGTTCCACTTCAGTATATAAACTCCAACTGAATGATTTAAATGTGAAAAAATATATAAAAAAATAAAGCAAGACATGTCTCCTTTAAGGGAAAACATCAACTTCAGTGGTAGCAGACATCACAGGACGACTTCAAGGTAAAAAACAAACAAAAAAAAAAACTTTATTACCAAAACAAAAGACTGGCGGTGCAACAAAACTTACAAACAAGGAAGTGAGGCGGTGACACTCTGGGGAAATGTGCGTAGAATGATCTCAAGAGAGCAGGAAACATCAGGATAACAAAGTAAACAGATAAACACAGACTATACTGATGACCAAATTATATTTTCATTAATTGCACAAGATAAATCAATGTGAAAATTGCATCCATTTCAGATTATACAATAAATCTAAAAATAATGCAATTTGATCATTTGTATTCCTTTTTAGGCATTTCATCATTTGCATCTCACTTTTTTCATTCTAGTCCATTTATGAACACATGCAGTTCCACTGTGGCACTGAAAAGTGCACAGTCTTGTTTCCTCTCATTAGTCAATTACATTCTTCTTTCACTGATGTCAAAGCAGTTCTGGGAACACCACCTTTAAAGTTGCTATCTTAAGAACAAATCTTTCCCCCTCACATGCTCGATTTGCTTGTGCGTGTTTTATTGTTGTCCTTTTCCCTCCCCTATCTTTTCTTTCCTTCTTTGAAGCAGCGAAGGAACACTGAGTGCTGGCACTGATCAAGTCACATCTTTTACCTACAGGGTTTTCCTTTTTAAAACATTCAACAGTGTTGAACATTGTCCAACATGAACCAGTACTTCTCCCCTTGTTCTTAAGATTAGGCCCCCATCAACATAACAGTAAAAACTTTTTGCATCCTTAACATCTTCATGATTACATACATTTTTTTTTTTTTTTTGGTTTGTTCAAACATGTTGTAGGCCAAACACACACTTTGACTCGGATTATTGAGACATTTAGCTTTTCATTTGATGTGATGTTTTTTATTTATTTAAAAGTCTCCCTTCTGATCTTTAACAGTTCAGGTTTTTGCTCAGTGGTTCACTACAGCTAACAAGTATGAACCTATATTAGTTGGTAAATAGAATTTTGGTAGTTTATCTGAGAATATTTGTATAAAGTTACAGCTTTTATAGCCACCTTACATGTATTATAATAAAAGACAGAAATCAAAGTAGGGAGAAAAAAATCATTGACTTAGTAATGAAGCTAAATGTGACCTTTTATGGTTCTGATCATCACATGTTCTTTGAATCACATTGCAATGATTGTCCTTTTGGTAAAATAAAGCTGTGCTTGAACCTGTCTATTGTTTCTATTATTAGTAATGACAATCATCAGGCACCCCCCTCATCTTTTACATCAGTGGTTCACAGTGAAGATCTAATTGCAGTCTTCAATCAGATGTATGCAAATTAAATCTGCAGGCACATGCTATTAGTCCCCCATGAGTATAAGTGTTGTTTACTGCTTCAGTACAAATCATACAAACTATATATTATTCATTCATTCAAAAAATAATCTTATCAGTATATGTTTTTTTTTTGTTTGTTTTTTTTTGCAAACAGTGGTGTAAGATTTATCTTTTTATAGATTTACATGAATAAAATAAACATTGAAAAAAAAATGGAAGCCACAATTATTTTTTTCAATTATTTTCTTCTTATTTTGTTGCTTCTTAAGAAATGCTTTTTGGGTTGCTTGTTTTTTTAGAATACTGGATACTTGACAACTTTTAAAGAAAGAGTTGGAAGCAAATCTACTTCTGGATATTGTTAGATTGTCAATAACATACTTCACTTCAAAGAACTTATTTTATGTTTTGTTTTAGAAATATGCTGAAAGGATAGTATTTTCTAATTATATGTGCATTACAGTCAAATCTAATTTAGTGCAAAGCTTTTTCTTTAAAGAAACAGCTTTGTAAAAGCTTGCAAACAACCCCCAGAATATATATTTATTAGTATGATGTAAAAAAACAAATTACCCAGTCAATCCCCACTCAGTATTCAAAGGTTATGAATTCAAAAGTGAACCCGTACTGACTTCAATTTTATTATTATTATTATTTTTTTAAGCTGTGCCATGTTCTGGTAAAATTTTATGTGCAAATACTTTGAGGGTGATTCTTTTAACAATCAGAAAAGCAGACAAACTAAAACAATCCCATAACTTTTTGGCAAATTTAATCAAAGCTATAAATGGCAATAAACTAAAGAAGAGAGGGAAAGAAAAAAACACTTGCTCTCAAGTCCAGCATTATCTTGGCTAAGCAAGCCAAATGTCCACTGTCTTAAACCCTGCAGTGCATTTTGCCTTTTTCCTGGCCTGAGTCTTCTATCTCTGTTAAAGTGATTTATGGGGGCTTGGTCATGTCTCTCACCAGGATCCTTCCTTTTTTTACCTAGACACCTTTTTTTACAAGATCACTTTATCTAGGAAGAGTGTTAAAAGCTCCAAAGTTCTCTGTTTTTGCTTTAAAATGACCAAGACCACTTGTTTGCCTGGAATTCCTCATAACTTCTTCTTTTTTTAAAGCCATGCTTCATTTCAAAGGTCTGCCCATAATGTTTTGTTTATGCTGCTGTGATGCAGTGTAAGTTGTGGGATACAGATGTATGTCTTGCTGAACTTTATATAAGCCATTCATTTGGCAAAAATCAACCAAACAAATGGGGTTTTGTCCATACATTTTCAACAACTTCTAAAACCTGTTAAGTGTAGACTTATGGCATATTACCTATGGCATATTACATATTTACATGTTAAGATATGAGAAATAAACATTAAAAAAATGAAGGCTTTATGCACTTTATAATGGAATTCATTGTTGATTATGGTCATAAAAGTTGATTTTTAGTTAAGTTTGACGATTAATTTTGAACCAACCATCAAACAATCATCCAATTCTAGCCAAATAACCAATGTTGAAAAAATGTTATTGAATCAATGTTTTTTCATGGTCAAACTCTAATGATTGAAATGCCAACGTCTAATAAAATTTTCTGGGATGACATTGTTCAGAAGCCACGTGTGCTTTAGAGTACCTTAGAAAATTATTGTCCCTCAACACAGTCTACTACAACATTCAGTAATGCAACCTGAAACTGCTTTTTGCAAGGAGGAAGCCATATATCACTTCTGTGCAGAAACACCCGTGCATGTGTTTTCCCCACACAGGCTCATCCAAGAAGGACATGCAGACAGTAGACACAGATTCCAGGGTCAGACGAGTCCACATATCTGCTTCCTTTTAAGAAAAACAGACATCAGGATTTATGTGCTAAAGATGAGTCAGATTATCCGAGATGTTATCAACAAACGTACCATGGATGCAAAGATGGGTTTATATTTTTTTTGAGGAGACATACGTATGCTACTATTAAAGAGGCTTATTTCCTGGCGGGTCTGTTGTCAGTGAAGTGCATCATGAGGACAAAAATTCAGCCTGAAGAGACAGATACTTATTGCAAAATGGCAACAATAAATATTCTCCATTTCTGAAAAATTGTAACTTAAATATATGATAATCGAGCACAAACTACCATCAATTTCTTGAGTTGTTTATAGTTATGTAAACAAGAAAAAACATTATTGGGGACATTCAAAATTAATTAATTTGTTAGTTGATTTGATTAAATAAAGACATGTATCCATTTTCTTTACCTGTTCCTCCTGAAACCATTTTTAAGCTTGAATTTGAAACAGAAAACCTTCACTGTAGACATTATTAGAGCTGATTTTCTCTGTATTAACAAGTTGCTTGAGTGTATAATCTATTTAACATATTGTTTCATTCACGTTCATCTGATTTGTGTATCATTTAAAGTCGGCCTTTGAACACCAGATAGGTGCTTTGGCATTTCTTTCATGCGGACTTTATTCACAGCCTTCCATCATGCGTGAGTCATTTAACTCACCAAATTGTTTTTCAAAGAGCACTCACATGCAATACATATGGCACTTTGTTGGATATCCAAATAAGAAAGAAGCTTATTTATTTTGAGGGAACTTGATACTGTTATTCAGTATCATATAATCGGAACAAGATGAAAGATTGTTATACAAGAGAAGAAAGAGAAGGTTATGAAGCAATAGATATGTCACGTTAAGTGAGTCCAGCTTGTTCGACCTCAAAAGTTTGGCTTCTCTTTACAAAGATGTGTGTAATTAAAGTTGACCCAAACAGGCATGTAATGTTATTGATGGTGAAAACACAGGTTTCCTTATTATTATTATTATTATTATTATTATTATTATTATTATTATTATTATTATTATTTTTTTTTTTTTTTAAAGAAAGTCAAAATGATTGAAGTTACCAGCTTTATTGTTAATTTTTTTTGGCCCAGCTACCAATTTGAGCATTCTTGTTGCATTACATGGTGCTATGTAATAAAAGATGGTGAAAACACTGGAGGTTTTGATGATGCCATGGCTTTATTTTTGTTTATTCAAATATTTCACTACAAGCTGAACAATTTATAGAAATCAAAAGTATTATTAGGGAAATAAAAATAGAAATATTTAGATATTGCTATTTGATTTTAGTTTTTTTTCTTTATCTGGCAAATTATGAAGATTTAGTATGAGAAAATGTCCTTTAGTCTACCATTGGAAAGTTTGATTATGGACTCTTCTAAAACACTGCTTTAACAAACACACAATGAATCAATATGTAAAGCATGCATTATTAAATATTACTATTATTTTAGTTAATAAGCTAAAAAAAATATCAATCAAGTACACTATTAGAATTTTTGTTGGGTTCTGAAAAAGACAAACGTAATATTTGTGTATAACTGCTGTCTTAACTGATAAAAAAGTAGTGTTGTTAGAGCTTAAACGCATCAAATATGGTCTTCTAGTTGTATATATTTCTTTCTATGTGTGTGTGTGTGTGTAGTAGCATTTATCAGAAACTGTCACACTTCCTCCAGATCAATCTGTTTTGGGTCAGGGCTGATTGTGCAGTTGGTGGATATCAGTTGTCCGTGTAGCAAGGGTTGACCTTACATATGCTCTCACCAGTTACTTGAGCTGCTGAGTCGCATGTGAAGCTTACTCCCATAAGGTGAGCTAAGCACTATCCAGCTTTGTTGGATTTCACTTTGGCTGGAGAGGGTGCTGAGTTGCTACAGTAATTCTTATTTTTTGTGTGTGGGATAAACTTCTATAAGATGTAGCACATCAATTTGTCCCATCAGTGTTTAAATTAAAGCTTATCTTAACACGAAGCCTGCTTTAAAATACAACTGTTGCTACAGAGCAATTTCTTTATATTGATCCGTTTGTCTTTGTTTGACACTAACTTTACTTCATATCTCTTTTTTTCTCAGTCATATTCCTCAGTGACTATAACCTGTGCAAATGGGAAGTGGAATAAGCAGGTGTCATGTGAGCCTGTGGATTGTGGTCTGCCAGACAAATACCATGTTCACCCAGCTCAATTCAAATTCCCCGAGGGTACAACTTATGGCAGCAGAAGCACTTTCCAGTGTCGTGAACCTGCCCAGCTCATAGGTGAGATGAACAGCACAAACACAACAAAGTCTGCATCAGCATGTTGTCCTTTTCTTTTTTTATTGACCAATTATTCATATAAATATATATTGCTTAATTTTCACAGGCATAATTATCAAATAGATAGTGAATATATCAATATATTGCCATTTTTTCATTTTAAATCCAGTTGAAATATTTGAAAAGTTCTAATATAAATTAATGGAATAACTAAAAGACATTATATACAAATTTTTCCACTTAATGTCCAGCTTCACAATCTAAAATTTGTGTTTGGTAGATTATTTATTTGTTGTAACAAAGCTTCTTTCTTGGCAATAAGTCTTATAGGGAACACCTGACTGGCAGCACCTGAGGATACCAGAAGCTCAACAAAGTGTCAATAGCAACAACAATAAACTGTTTGGCAGAGTACAGTTGGCAAATTTTTCATGTGCACAACCAATATATTCAGCACTCCTGCTAATCACACAAATGCATGTTCCTTACAAATGTGGCACCATTTAAAAATTTATTTAACAGGCTTTCAGTACAAGATTTATTGCCAAGAAGTATTGTTAAAACAGAGTAATAATCTACCAAACGCAATATTTTTTTTTTACTTTTTGTGCTAAGTTTATATTTTATGAGTTTGTATTTATTTTTTTAGGAACAAACAACACTCTTACTTGCTTAGAGGATGGACTCTGGTCTTTCCCAGAGGCACTCTGTGAGCTTCGCTGTGCAGCCCCTCCTCCCGTAGCCAATGCTGTGCTGCAAACAAAGCGTTGCAATGAGACGGGCCTAAAAGTTGGCACCCTCTGCAAGTACAAATGCAAGCCAGGATACCATGTTAAGAACAAACCCAAAAGGTAAAGAAGGAAAGAGTTCATGATTTGCTTAGCTTTGTCACAAAATAAAAAAAAAATAAAAAAAAAAAAACAAAAGCTGAACAAATCAAGTTGAACGTAAAGCTTCATGTGGATAGAATCACCTCTGCTTGTTCTTAGACGTGCATTTAAGCGCCAGTGCACGGAGGATGGCACCTGGCTGGAGGGAGCATGTGAGCCAGTGACCTGTGATCCTCCCCCACTCATCTTCCACGGCTCCTACCACTGCACTGACGGCTTCCGCTTCGACAGCGTCTGCAGACTCAACTGCTCTGACTCTGCTGGTACTCCTGCTGTTGCCGCCACAAGAGGCTCTGCCCTTACGGTGAGGCTGCTGCACGCTTCATGCAAGCAGGTCTGTCCATCTTTTCCCTCTCTTTCTATTCTTACTTGGTCAATAGTCTTTTTGCCGACCATTAACAACCGTAAGCATGCTCTTTGGTTTTATTTAGTTTCATTCTTTCTATTTATTTTTACTTCAAAATGTTAAAAGCACATTTTGAATTACTATGCAGAATTTGTATGTTGACATACTAGAGAGGTTTTTATCTGTATTATAGTGTGATATCTCTTAGTATGCCTATTAGTTGATAAGATTGAAAGATACAGGCATATTTTGCAAATATACTCTTTTATATCTTACTTCTCACACTGCCCTCACGATGCTTGTTTTTCTCCTTGTCTCCCTTAGCTCTACTCAATTTGATGCCGCACTAATTAGATTGCTATTGATCTCCAGAATAGCTCTGCCACCACAGACTTTTGAAATGTATACACCTTTTAATCTATTCTGCCTCATGTAGGGGTCACCCTGAGGGGGAAAAAACATTTCCACCTGTCTTTGACCCTGGTCCCAGAAGACCTCCCTCAAAAGA
>JAUBOC010000037.1:12693431-12706297 GCA_032275365.1 Anablepsoides cearensis | reverse complement strand
GCGTGAATATCGCGAGAACAAGCGTATTCACGCGTGATTTCAATAGCATTTCTTTCTTAATGGAAACACCACAATTGTGAAAATGGGTTTTTTCGACATTGACAAAATATAATACAAAGTTTTGCGCACATTTGTAATGGAAACGCAGCTACATTCACCTTTAAAACATTCCATTGGGGTCTATATAAAGTGGAACCGGAATGCTTTAGTCTGAATTCCTCTTCATTGTAACTCCACAAGCTCCTCTTTCATCTCTTTTCTGAGGTGTGTCTCAAATCAGCTCATTTTGAGGCTGTCTCTTTAAATCCAAATGAGGCGCTTCACATACCACCCCACTCAGGCTTCCAGACTGGTCCATTCTAGTTTGATATAGGCCATTTACAACTATAGTGCAGAAGCTTTTTATCTACACATTAATTAAAAGATGTCAACAATGGAAGACTTGTCCATCCAGCCTCACACGATGGAACCAGAGTCTGACCCAGAGCCAGGGGAGAATGAAGACGACCAAATTGTAGTTGGTAAGTCCAGACCTTATTTGGCCATTCCCCCATAAATAACTTGATCTAAAAAATCAAACATGCCATAGCAAATAGAAAAATCTGAACAGGTTGAAAAATAAAGTCCAAACAGAATCTATGCAGCACAGGGAGAGACATAATTCAACTTTTCTGCACTCCTAGAGACCAAGTATATACCACAAAATGCATTTAATGGGTAAAAAAGAGGATTTTGCACAATATGTCCCCTTTAATGCTAAACCTTTGTTACCTGTGTAGATTTCTGCCTCTGAAGGATCTTCAACTCGTTTATGCTGGATGATATAGTCAGAAACTTTGCAGCCAATTAGAGGCTCCACATCCATCCACTCCAGGGCCACTGTTGTGCTCGAGGGCTCCAGGTAAGGGGCAAGCCGCAAACTAAAGGATCAACACAGAAAATACACAAGTAAAAATGTGGGAATGCTGTAAGGCCAGGCAATATTCTTACTTTTTGTCCCATTGGTTAAAAAATGCTGACTGGAAATATCATGTACACATGATAAAATGCAATAACGTAGGCCTGTAACCTTTGGATTACAAGTCTGAGGCACTAACTAAGCTACTGCAGCATCAGTTCACCTTCCTTTAATAATTCGTAGCAAAGTAGCTAAGAAGTTGTTGCATTACTCCATTAGAATTTTGAAACTTTCTGCTTGAACTCGTTCTTTATCTAACAGAGTTACTAGCCGAAACTTTATGTTATACTTTTTTATTACATTAATGAAATGTTTTCACTCTATTTTTTTTCCTTTTAGAACACCTCATGGCAACAATCACTGGAGAGGATGACTCACAGAAACCTCAACATTGTTATTAGGACACCTTAAATGAGAATGTGTTCCTTTTGGAGGAGTGTAGGGGCCAACTCACAGCTATTAGGAGTTCAGGGATTGAGCTCGAATCTACAGCTTTCTCAAGTGTCGCAAGAATTAGAAGAGACATAAATGTGTGTATTCATGGGAAACCCATACATGCTTGGAGAAAAAAAAACTCTTTTGTCAATGAATCCCCAGGTTTCATGGTGTCACCTCACACTTACATTGGCTGCTTGAGGGGACTGCAGTTGGGCAGACCATCTTTGCTGAAGGCACTCAGGTCACAGCGACACCAGTTATCAATGACATCGCCCTTTCCAGCACACCAGTATGAGCTCATTGTGGCACTCTTGAAGGCCTGTAAAGGGTAACAGGTGAGAGAAATGCAATTATCTCTTAGAACATGTGCTCGCTGTCCATCTACGCTTGCCCCATCACCATCCGGCTCACCCTTTCCGCCAGTGTCATCCGCACGCTCAGATTTTCCACCAAACATAAACATTTTCTTGTGAGAAATCCCTTTAATTACGAATGGCTACCGAAGCTCTATACTCAATAAATACGAATTGGACAAAATCGCCAAACCTTAAAACCAGTTTCACAAAGGTGAACGTCACACCTTCCTACATGCAGAGTGACCTTTTAATTCCCACCTTTCCCAATTACCGGAAGGCAGGAATGTCTCAGCAGCAGCAACAAGCTTAAAGTGTGATATCATTGATGCACTGTGACTTTTATGATGGAGATGTGAGAGCAGTGTCACTCCTCACCTCCCTCAGTCTGTGTGCTTTGTGTGCGAGATCTGTTAGCGTCGCTGTCGGTCTGACTGCGAGGGGGATGGAGGGGGAGGGGAGTGAGACATTAAGAGGTGACATCATCTCCTAACATCCCTTTGCGCTACTTCATTAACAGGCGGAAGAAAAACAAAAATCAAAGGCAGAAGCGAGCTCAGTCATCTTCTAAAAGGCAGCAAAATGCCAATATAACTGTCAAAGCAGTAAAACATACAGTCAGGGCTTTCCCTAAAGCCACAGGCATGATATAGAGTGACTTCGAGAGAGTTCGCGAGCACACTTGCTCTCCCTGTCACACTACGGATCAATAGAGCTCTCCGTTATTTATATGCTCTAACTTGTCGGTAGTGCTGCCTCATGCATACTGCTATAGAGATGTGCTTGATCATGGTCACAGAAAAAACAGGACAAGACAGCAAACTATGTGGTGACATTATCACCGGGTACCAGGCATCCAACAGACAGCAGAAAAATGCCCTCTCTTTTTCCAATACATCGTGACATTTACAACCAGAAAGCAAAGCAAACGAAAAGAAGTGATATATAACTTTGAGAGAAATGCTCATGTAGAATAAAAGCGCGCACACACACAAGTTAGGATCAGTGATAGATTCTCCCAGTTGGTTGCTTCATTTCATAGACTAAATGTCAAGGAGGAGTGTTGATTTGTACAAGTGACATTTGAGATTAGGCTACTCATATTTGTGACATAAAAGACAGACTTTAGACCAAAACAAAAAAAAAGAAAAAGAGCCAGAGCATGAACTCAGAAGCTGATGTTAACATTTCCACAACGCAGCATTGTTAGCTGTGAAGAAAGCTCAACAGACTTTCATGGGAACTGACTCCTTCTAATACCACTTGCTTTCACTCCAAGGCAAAGTACCTCAAGAGTCCAAGTGACCTAAATGAGCAGCAGAGGAAAGATTGAGGGGGGAAAAAAGGGTGAGGCTGGAGAGACCATGGAAAATAGGACAATAAAAAAAGCAACAGGATGAAGAAGAAAACAAAGGTGTGAAAAGGGGCTCTTAAACTCTTAAAGCTATCCCCTACATTACTAGAGGGAAAATCCCTCTGCAATTAAGGTTTACTCGTTAAAAAAGTATATCCTGCAAAGGAAGTCACCCCAAATGAAGTGGGAGAATGAGCAATCATAGGGGTAAGCTCAGTTACAAAGATATACAATAATTCCACAAAAAAACAAACAAAAAAAAAAAAAAGGCATAACATTTCTCCCTCCTTGCCTGAACCCATGTGGCTAACTGTTGCCGGAATACAACAACAGCAGGATCCCTGCCACCTCATGTTCAATGGGAAGCAGACCACAGACAAAGGCATCACAAAAATCCTGGAATCTTGGTCTACGCACGCACATGCGACTAGACAAATATGCAAAATGACCTCCAACACAAAGGGCAAAAGAAACAAAGACCACAGGACTTCCATGCGTTTACCACCATCAGTTTCTTAGAAAAACCTCATATGGGTATAAGCGCTTGATTGCTTGGCTGCACATGTGAAAAACAGACAAAGCGATTACCACCATGTTTATGTTTGAAGAGTAACGCAAGCCAGTCTCCACTGGGTAAACAGGGAATCTAATTGTGGTTTAGGGAATGAGGTGGGGAGTTGTGTGTGTTGATGTATATGTGTGTGTGTGTGTGTGTGGGGGGGGGGGGGGGGGCACAGGAGGTAAGGATAAAACATAAAGGAAGAGTTACAGAAAGGAAAAATAAAAAAGAAGCAGTATTGTATAAATTTTAAAAGGTTAATGTGAAAAAACGTCTGAGGCTGAAAACAGCTAAATGTTTTTTTTTTATTATTTTTACAGTGACAATAAAAGTCTTTAATAATAACAAAGACAATTATGTTTAACATTTCTTATTTGTTAGGTATGCCTTTTATTTCCATCTTTTCGACTTAGCCATTTCAGTTTTGTCTCCAATGCAGCTGATAATTTCTGTTAAATTCGTTTTTTTTTCTATAGGGATCTTTTGTATTGTTTCCAAAAGCAACATTTAAACTCAGACATTCGTGCAGCTTCAACCTCAGCACACCCCCAGCTGCACCGACAACTCAAGCTCCAGGAAAAGGGAGGGAAAAAAAGGGAATCAGACCTACAACACACTGAAACCAAACTGTTTCCCATCATTGTAAAGAATGTCTCAGAATTTTGTGAAAATAAGTAACAATAAATATTATTTTTAGAACTTTTGTCAGCACACTCGTCTGCATTCAGGCACATTTGTGACACAAGAGTGAAAGGAGATTGCACCCAAGTGCTAATAAAAGCAGCTTAGATAAATCAAATGTTAAATGTTGACAGTTCCACACCAGTTATAATCTAAAGCATATAAGTCAAATTACTCTAATTTGTAAGTGTAACATATTTGAAATGAATCGCGTTGACACATTTCTGCATTTAGGAAACAATTTAAAGCTCCTGTTTGCAAAACAGAACAGTCTTTTTCAGCAATAAGCTGTTAGATTTTTTTTTCAATGTTTCCGTTCCAGGGCAAAATAATAAAACAACCACAATCCCCTAAGAATGTGTTTCATTAACAGGTTTTACTGTAAGTATGAATGAATCAAGCATGCTGCCTCTGTGTGTGTTGTTCCAGAACTGACATCATGGAAGACCGTCATAGTGGCTTTATTCAATAAAAATCTGTTAATGTAGCATGTTTCCACTAAGTTTTAAAGCAATTTTACATTAAAATAAGGTGCAGTTTTTTTAATACCAGTATGCACTAAAATGCTAAATATTATTAGTTTTGGACTGAGAATAGAACATTCTCTAATTTTATATGACTCAGTATCAGAAACAAAAAAATGGATTGGAATATCCCTATAGAACTTCTATTTTCCAGAACATTCCAGCTTCTTATAGATCCATATCTTATTACACATTCTGTGCTGACTCCACAATAGCAGGAAACAGATCTAATAAACTATGCTTGTATAAGAATACCAAGTTTTTGACAAGCAGAAATCTATCAGAGCCTTTGTGACAGTGGAAAATGGTTTATGTGTGGAGATGAGAGATTTGCTTTCAGGAACTGGAGATGCCAGTGTTGTCATGAATGACATAAGGTCCATTTCACAACTCATCTCCAGTGAACTCACCATTCGTGAACAAACTGAGCATAAGAATAATCCCTTTCAGCTTTATTTAAAAATCACCACTAATAAAAAAAAAAGTCCTGATACTATCAGCAATTCCGGCCACACAAATATCATATCTTGATGTCATTTATCACTATTAGACTCAATGGCACCAAAACACCATGCGAACCTTTCACTTTCAAAGAACCGTGTCGTGACTTACAAGAAGGCAAGTGAGGCCATTGTGACCTCCTTAATGTATTAATTTGTTTGTCTAGTCTATGCTGACCAAATTACTGTCTGTATTCAGAGGCTAATACACAAAAACACTGGCCAGCTGGCCCACAGTATTGATTTATAAGATAATCACCAGTGGTGGAATAGAGTAAGTCAGAACACACGGCAAGTCATGTGTGTGTGTGTGTGCGCGTGTGTGCATGTGCACATCATTGCATTTATGTGACTTTTCCAATCATTCAAGGGTAATGGTGTTAAAAAGGAACCAATGGGCTGCTTCTAGGAACCTTATCAGAGGTAGCACTTCCAGGAAATGGAACGCAAAGGGCAGCTTGAGGGTTGGTTCATCCAGAGGTTGACAGGAGATTGATGTGCTACATGAAAACCCTCTAACGTCATGTGAGGTTGCTTTTTCTTATTTATTTATTCATCATTTTTTTGTAACGACAACTCTGTCTGACATAATTCTAAATTCATGTGAACTGTCCAGCAGCATAAACTGATTGTAGTCTTCTGTTTCCTTGAATAAATGATAGTATAGCTCAAAAAATAAAAAAGCCTACATATAATATTAAGATATATGTGAAAATAATAATCTAATAACACAAATAAAAGTTAATGTTAGGCAGGTTTACAATAAAAATGGGTGTGGGTATAGGGGCTGCATCACTTACTATCAAATAAGTAATAAAGCTTATTGGTTGTTGTAGAAAACGTGCTATCCAAGATGATGATCCCATCCCCTGGTGGAAATGTAACAACACTTGCTTTGCCCTCTGTGTGTGCCGTGAGCACACCTTTAGATTGGGTCTTCAGAACCACATAAAAGTTTGCAAGCCTGCTATGTCCTCTGCTCAGACCTAATAAGGCCAATATGCTGGTAGGTCTTAAAAAAAACTTTTAAATATGTCATGCTGATTTAGTAACATTGTGAAAAGGTTTGTTTTGAGACGTTGTTTATTTAGTCCCTAAATAATGTGCATATGGTAATTCAGTCTAATTCTTATATGGCTAAACTTTGGGCTTTAAGTGGTCCGATGCTTTTTGTTCCGCATACTGACAAAGCTGAAAATATCTTGCTCCTCATGTCAACTTTCCACTTCTGCTTAATCCTGCTATCGTTCTTAATCTTTGAACTTACCACCTTTCATCTGTCTCACTGTTGGAGACATAGCTGTTGTGAACGGCTGCAGTACTGGTGGAAACACAGTGGCATAGAGCATTCTGACCCATCAGACTCAGAACTAATTTGTTCAAAAGGTTTGCCATAATTCAGTCGCTACACCACTGGACTCAGACAAACTGGCAAGCACCACAGGCGCAAACTTATTTCTGTATGGATTGAGAAAATTTCTCCTGGCATCAAAAAGTTAATGTGTGCATGTGTGTATTTACATGCACAAACGAATCAGGTCTAGCTTTCTCAATACCAATTTAATTATACAATTGGTACCAGTCAATCTTAGGTCCAAGTTTAAATTTAAGATAGGTCAGACAACAAAATGACCTGTAAAGTCAAAATAACTTTTCCAAAATTAATTTGGATTTATATTTAAATGTCTAGGCATAAAATGGTTTAAAATACTAATAAGACATTCACTGTTACTACAGTATATGTATCCAGTATTTAAATGTGTCAAAATTAAAAGCAAACAAAAAAGTAGGTACCCATTTGTTATTTGCTAAAACTTTGGGATTGAACACAACACACAAAATAAACAAAGGTGAGCAGAATTATGTTTACTATTTTATTATTAGTGTATGATTTGGTAATATTAAAAAACTATAATCCTTTTTCTTCTGTGGGCCTTTGGATCTACACAGAAAGTCAAAACAAAAGATTTCTGAAAAGAAATGCTCATACAAAGGTATTTCTAATGTTTAATTCAGTTTCTTTTCGTTTCAGGTTGAGGAATTTACTCAAAAATGGCAAGGTCCTATTGTGACCAAATCCCTCTTGGCCTAACATAAGCTATATATGAAGGGAACATGACATGTTCTGTCAAACAGTCAGGCAGCCAAGGTGAGGTCACTGAGAGATGCCGGTAGCAGAGAAGGGGAAAGCCAAAGAAATAGTGACATATATACTGAAGCTAGAAAATGGCATATGTATACAGAGACATGTATCCAAATAGCTATACACACAGAAACAATTTCAGTCAACCTAACCATGAACTGGACTACTAAGCTTGATTGCTTCTATGGTTTTAGGGTAAAAGAGAGAAAAAAGGACCTCATTTCTGAAAGAGCTTTTGCTACATGTTAGATGTCTTTCCCCACATGACCAGCCAAGTAGAAAAGATCGTCTCAAGCAAAATTGCGTGTGTGAGACGGATGCACACATAAAAGACAGAGAGATGGAGTGATTGCGAATGGACAGGTTGCTGCCCGTCTCTAATGCAATATATGTATGTGCCATTCAGATCAGCAGCAGCTGTGGCCAAGAAAAAAAAAAGGGAAAGCAAGCAAAAAGAAGAGCAAAGTGATGGACTTCCCGCCCTCCCCAGAGGTTGATGACATCAATAAGAAGCTAATAATCCTGCCTCAAGCTAGCTCAGAAAGGCTTGCCAGAATAGTCCACTGCAGTCTAACCCTTTCCTTCTTCTCATATCCGTGCCCAGAAGGTCATGGTTAGTTTAGGGAAGAGAGAAGAAGCAGTATGTTTGAAAGAGCGGGAAAGAGGACATTTTGAACTTCCTCACGTTTAGGTATCGACACGATCCGCTACGGGGTGTCCCACCTTCTTTTCCGTGGGAACAAAGTACTTATTATGAAAGGTGTACTGTTGTTAAAGCTGTTTTTATCTATACTACATGTAGGTATATGACGGTACAGTAATTAGAAACGGTTAAAAGGATGCTGTAAGTGTAGGGCGTGCGTCACCGCGTTAACATTCGCACAAGGAGATAACAGATACACCAGACGTTCGGTTAGAAGACAAACACAAAATCAGGGCAAAATGTCGTCAACTAAATGTCAAATGAAGCCAGAGCCTCTTCTGAAATTAGCTTCTGGAAAACAAATTTGATATGATTAACTTTCACTGTAAAAAAAAAAAAAGAAGAAGTCTCATTCAGAATGAATCACAAACACAGTATGGTGCCATTAGGCTGTATTGTATTTAGCTGAGCAGGTTTGTTTAGAGATGCATGCTGGTCTTACTGTCTGGAGCTACTGGTCTTTCCAACAATAGCTGGTGCTTGGATCTCCTAGTTTAGGTGCTAAGTCTCCTCTGTGCCCGACACAGGTATTACTCAGGTGATACTATGTTGTTCAGAGGCATATTTTGCCATGAAGTTGAATGAAACCCTTTCTGGGGTCTTTCAAGATCAGTACTGAGCTCATTCAGTTGTGATGGAAAGCATCAGTTTCTTTAGCCAGTAGGTGTGGATCATGTCAGGTCCTGGTCCAGTCCAGCTCTTGATACCTGAGACTACTGTGCTGAATAGTGTTTTTTTTTTGTTCTGGGAAATTGCTATGTTCAGATTAGAGATTTTGTAGCATGGGACATTATCATTATGTGACACCTCCTTTTTCACACATATGTCTAATATTGCTCAGGTTCAGCTCTAGGTGGATCTGCTCTTGTGTTATTCCCCCACTTTATACATACAGTAAATATACACAATACATTTATTACATTTTTTCACTCATATACACACTGAGTTCCTCACAGGAGAAAACCATGATGTCATCCTTTTTATGCCTTCTGAATTACAGTACTCATTTCCTTTAGCCAACCAACTTGTGCCATCTACAGGTGAACTGTTAAAGCAGCAGATGAATGCTTCACAGCACAAAAAAAATAGTACAGTTGGAAAGGATTATGACATCATCTTGTGGCATGAGACTGCATATTAGGCAAAACACGCTAGACAGTCAACGGACGCCTTTTGATAAGACATAAAACAAGGTTCTGTTAATGGTTCTGTTTTTTGTTTTCCTAAACCAACGTTCAGTTTCAAAATTCATAGAACCAACCCCCCCCCCCCCACACACACACACACACACACACACACACACACCTACGCACACATCTAACACACATCTGCTCACTAAAAGTGAAAAAGATTTCAAATTTCATTTCCGACCTTTATAACTATTTGTGCTTGATTAAATAAATAAAAATAAAATAAAATAAGAAATCCTGGATTTGTGGCTTGTTTTTATGTGTTTATTTGCCTCTGCAGGAGTATGTTTGCACACTTAGACACACACTAGGATTCCCACTTTCTCACCTCTTTGGTGACGTTGTCTTGGATCAGGTTGTAAAGGGGCACGACCCGGCTGACTTCAAGCAGGACGGGGACGGGGGAGGGCTGCTCTCCACTCCGGTTGTTACCGGCGCGGCCTCTGCCCGCCCCTCCTCCCGCCGTGCTCTGGTGGTGGCACAGGTGGCAGCCAGAAGGACAGCTTCCGTTCTCCTTGCAGCGGATCTCCACACCGTTCACTATGTCGTCGGCCAACAGCTGGCTTTTCTGCAGGGCCAGCAAGTAGTTGATGAACGGAACGGACTTCAGCTCACGTCGCCCTCCGACACCAACTCCCTGTTCAGTTGCCTCTGGAAGGTTAAGCAGAAGAGGAAGAGGGGAATGAGGGGGAGAGGATGAAAATATATAAAAAAAAAACACCAAAACTAATCATCTGTAAACATTATAGTTTACTTCAAACAAATTGTCTTTAAAATTTAGCTTGCTTTGTGTTAAAGATACCTTTATACACAAATAGTGTCACATAATATGACAAAGTCTTCTGCTGTGTCCTGTTTTATGAATTTTAATTTAATTTCTACATCAATTTCATTTTTGAGTTACAACTATATCATTTTGCGTAGTGTTATAGTTTTATGTCATCTTCTATTTCACATTGGTGTTTTGTTAAGATCATTTTATGTTCGTTTGACTATTTATTTTTGTTTTAGTTTCCCATTTTGTGTATCTTTTTTATATATATTTCCAGAGCCTGTTCCCTTGTTTTGCTTTCAGCTCTCATTCCACACCTGGTTCTAATTTGTATATTATTTCACCTGCTTTGTATCAGTTATTATCCTTGCCGAGTACAAACACATCCTAGTTCCTTTTGTTCTCTATGAGAGAAATGTGCTGTTGTTTCCTCTTGTGCAGTTCATCACCATGTCAAATCTAGTTTCTGTTTTATTCCGCACTGAACCCTTGCTTCTGAATTCCTGCCTCAGAGCGCCTTCGGTTTGTTTTATTTGAGTAAAAGTTTATTTGATACCTCACCTTCCTGGCTCCTGACTGTCAGCCTGAATTTGGGTCTTTTTCCTCACCACCCTTTGAGAAAAAGATCTGACCAGCCAAAGCCAGCAGATTTATTAGCTCCCGGGGAGTTTATGGAGGTACATGTGGCAGTAAAGACTTTCAATAATACTGTTTGGCTGTACCCTCTGGACTCGGGGAAAATTTGCGAGCTGATGAAGACTTAAATACAGAGTTTGTTCACCAGGATTACTGAGTCACCTGGGACAGTGGGGCTGCTGGATGAGGTGCAGCAAGCGCATGATAAAATTTGGGAAGTAATTCAGTAATCTGCAGCCCTCAAAGCCTTCCTGGACTCTGCTACCTCACAGCTTTCTGGTATACAAAAACAGAGACTCCAAGTGGAAGAAGGCTTCTATGTCAGTTTCTGTGCCACAGTTACAGACACAGACCTAATGCCTGCCAAAGTCTATGCCTCAATCAACAACAGAGCTCCGATCTGAGCCAGGTTTATGCCTTAACCAGAACCAGTCCTGCCAGGACTGTAGCGCAGCCCTTAAATTATATTTCAGGGTCCTGTTTACAAGTCAGAGCAGGCTGGAGTGGGAGGTTAACAGGTGAAATGGGGCAACAATTCTAGAGAGGCAGATGCTATACTGGTCTGTTGTGGTGCAAAAAGGACTGGTCCGAGAGGTAAAGCTACAAATTTACCATGAGGCCAGGTGGTTTATGGAGTCTCAGCTCAGCCTAAACTTAGATAAACAAAAGAAGAAAACTAGATGGATATGTCTTCTCTCTCTCTCACTCATTTACTGTTTCTGTTTTGTCTTTTCAGGATTGTGAAGTGGCTAGAGAAATCACCAGCAGTTAATGGGAGAGAGATGGGGTATATGCCGGAAAGACAGCAGCATCAACACAGAGTTAGACAACATAACCAACTATGAATCCACAAACTCACACCTAAAATGAAATTAGAATTGTTAGAATTAGAATCTTGTAAGTGGAAGCTGAAGCACCTGCAAAAAACTCCAACATGCATGGGCAGAAAACAAAAATCAAACATTTTTTAGCGTATTTGAGAAACATTATTAAGAGGGAAAAAAACAGCCCACACATTAAATTTATTATAGAATGAGTAAATAAAAAAGGTTATTTAGCAAAAATATGGCAAATCAATAAGTAAAATGTTCCCTTTAATAAAACTAACATATCTTTATTAAAATAAGTAATTTTATTTAATACAATTAATTATCAAACAATCTCTAATAATTTATTTTGATACTATAAAGTTCAATTATTAAAACAATTTATAAATAATTTTCAACTTCATACTATCTTAAAAATATATTTGTTAACATATAGTGTTTATATAACACTTAATGACTTTATTTTCTTTTTTTTTCAAAGTTTCTAGAATACTTTGTTGCTCTGAACAAATTGTATTTAGTGAGAAAATGAGCAGACATGACTGTTTTCACTGTAAAGGCTGAAGATCTCTGTACTAGACTGTTATTTGGATAGCAAGATTTAATATTTTTGTCCTCAAAAAGACAGTAAGTAATCCTAGATGTTCCTGGTCTATAGAAACATATCACATTCTGAAGTGACACTGCACAAACACTGTATAGGAGACCTATCCTGACATCTAGTGGCTGTCCTCTGTAATTACTGGACTATGTTAATATGTGTATTGTATGGGGTGGATGCTACTAATGAACTTTCTCAGCTACATTTTGGATAATTCGTTAAGTTAAATAGTATGCAGTCAGCTCTGTAAATATTGCCTTATTTGCTTGCCTTTAGTGTTGATGAAGTTTAGACATTGTTCAAATTATGCTTTAGAAGTTAACTTAAATGCATGAGTCAAGCTGTGACGGTTGCTTAATCATTTAGTTTTACATTGAAGACATTTTAGAAATTATTTTAGCACTACAAGGACACATAAAGGAACAATGTAATAACAGTTTCTGACAAATTTCTCAGCTTTTCAAAACAAAACCCAGCAAGGCAGCCAATGCAGACAGGATACCTTATAGTAGCTAAATACTTCTACCTCAACTACACATTGAAATTAACAAAAAAAAAAAAAAAAAAAAAAAAAAAAAAAAAAAAAAAAAAAAAAAAAAAAAAAAAAAAAAAAAAAAAAAAAAAAAA
>JAUBOC010000037.1:12665031-12680222 GCA_032275365.1 Anablepsoides cearensis | reverse complement strand
AAACTTACTAAAACATAAAAAATTTGGTAACACTTCAATTTATGCATCAGAGGACCCCTTTAACATCATTAGAGAGAGAAAAAAAATTTTTGTGCACTTTTTTCTATATTTGGGTTTTACAGGGTTAAGGAATCAACACAAAAACTCAAAAGAAGACATAGAACACAACTTCCTTCTTCACAAAATGTAAACAAACATGGAGTAACGTCAGATTTTAGTGGTTGTAGGGTTTATTTTTTGGTTTTGGCAAATGTGCATAACAAATAGTTGGAGACGGCTCCGTATGACACAGTGTTCACCGAGAAGGAGCACATCCAACCTCACAGAAGTGATTTCCACCTTACAATGACATCCACTAAGGTATTTACAAGATATGCATAACTTTAATAATGTTATTACTCAGAATGCCCTGCTTTATAGTCCGGTTCCTGCTTTTTGGAGCGGTCTCCGGTCTGCTTGGCGTTCACAATCGAACCGCAACAGAATTTGCTTCATCTGAAACGAAACCTACGTTTTCAGGCGGATCTGTGTTAGTCTATGCACTTACATCTCACCAAATGAACTGGACTTTCCAGACAAACAAACTAGAGTTCATCTATAATGGACTAAACAGGGCTGGTGTGAAGACATCCTAAAACAAGATACACAAACCCTAATTTTGGTCTGGTCTGGACTGAGCTCAGGATTCTTTCTTGTTTAAGGAATAAACTTTTCTGCATCAAACTTTACTCTTGTCTTTTGATGATATTGTCATGTCAGACATGTAACCACAGAACAAAAATAAATAAAAGAGATGCTTGCTGCTTTCCATGTTATGGTTTACATAGAAAGCACCCCACCATAAAGGGCAGTAGAAGCCTTATTTCCTAATGAGATCACAAACGAAGCACAGCTTGTAGTTAATGTGTTTACATCTTCTTTCTTAATTAAATATTTAACCACATTCCTTGGTATTCAATGACAGCATCTGCTGTCAGGATTACAAAATAATACA
Source organism: Anablepsoides cearensis (assembly GCA_032275365.1). Lineage (NCBI taxonomy): Eukaryota > Metazoa > Chordata > Actinopteri > Cyprinodontiformes > Rivulidae > Anablepsoides > Anablepsoides cearensis. Next base: position 12,679,228 of record JAUBOC010000037.1, on the reverse strand, counting down.
GATAGACCCATGTTTACATCAGTCGCACTACACACAGGGAAACAACGAAATAATAAATTGCATCAACAGAATCTTAGTCTCGTTAAGGTTTCCAGTGAGCAGTGATAAATCTCTGCACAATTCCAGGTCCAAACAACTACTACTGACATTAAGGAAATGCGGCTTTAAATAATTAATATAATTAATTACACCTGAGTATTTCAAGTAGTCACATAAACTAAAACATGACCAAACTTAAGGCATGTTATAAAGTTTTCTCCTTTTTCACATAAAGTGCTTTTTTTGATGTGATACTGTACATTTTTGTAAATGAATCCACATTTTTGGTTTCATTAGTACTTTTTCCTTATTCTTCATATTTTACTTCTCGTAATTACTGCAATCTGTGCTAGCATTCTCACAGTGTTATTTTTTTTTTTATTTTTTTTTTTTTGTGAAAGTAAAGGTGTGGGAGGCTGGGAAACACAAAGTCCAAACACATAAAATTTATTTTATCTGAAAAATAAACAAGCTTAGAAATAATAAGCTCCAGCTCATAGCTGAAGCATATGCATATAACTATGTTCATTTATCGCTTGACCAATTAACAGACCAATAGCAGCCTGGGCTTTTCAAAAGCCTTCAAGAAAATGGAGCTTAATCCAAACATTTCAGTCATCTGGGAACAAACGCTGCAGCAGATTTATGTTTGTCTGCTTTAAATTTAAAAATATATATTTTCCTGGTTGTAGCTGCACTTTGCCAAGTTGGCCAAATCATTAACTTTACAAACTAGCGTACTTCAAATGCAGGCTTAGCAGTCTTAACAACCCTCCATACATCAGAACATATGTTTGTGGATTTTCTGAGAAACAGATATTACAAAAAGGAAAAAATAAATAAATAAAACTTACTTATATAAAAAAAAAATTACTTATGTTTCATTCAGTACCCATGAGTGTTCATTAAAGGCAGTGGACCACTAGCTTCCTTCTGGCTCCCAACCTTTGAGTTTAAAACCTTTCACATTTGAATGAAACCCTACAACATACAAACTTTTTCCAAGATAAACATAAAATCTCATTTGATTGACTTTTGTGAACTATAAAGTAAAACATGAAGTCATTTGAAAGAGATTATTCCAGTAGTTTTCCAGCAATGCAGTTCTGAAATGCTGTAAACGCACAACACAAACATTTATATGGAAATATAAGTTCAAATCTGCTGGGAAATTACAGGAGACGACAACAAATTTTAGTCTGAAATACTTAAAATGCGACATTTCATAGTGCTTTCACAAATTTCTGTAATTGGTTATATTTTTCAATAAATAGGTGAAATACACATCTTTCTTAATCATATTTAGATTTTTTTAACAGCCTTTCTACAAACCTGAGCATACTGTAAATACATCTACGTTTTTGGACTTTTTGGTCTCAAAGAGCCCTTCCATTACCTGAACTTAACTTGTTTCTCGCTTCATGATTTTTTGACCAGTCTTCATGGTAATAAGGTACCCTTAATGGGAATATTTAAGACTAATTCTTGACTTAATCTAATCTTTTCTCTTTATTTTTCACTTCCTATCTTTTCGTAAGGCACTACAAGCCCTCTTACTATTGTATTATTTATATGTTTGACATCCAGTTGTGGATGTCTGTCTGCAGACGACAAACAGCAACAATTGTTTGATGTTTGCTCAGCATTGGACCCAGCAGTAAACCTATCTGGTTTGTTCTGTCCAGACCAAAATACACTGACTTCATTTCATGAAAAAAAAAAAAAAAAGTTTATAGAAAAACATTTTTGTGCCCCTGTGTAAACACAAACACACACCTTAATTCGTAGAGGAGAAGATGACTACCTAAAAACCTTGGTGTCAAGGTTACAAAAGCTTGAGCATGTAAACCATTTTAGGTCAAAGGTGACCCAATCAATACAGGGAATCCTAAGGTTGAAATAGATTTGGATTATCATTACAGTATATTAAATTTGATATAATCTAGTAATATCTCACCATCTAAGGTGGCAAGTAAAAAAAAAATGTCTCATTTTGACAGTATTAGCAATTATCTTAACATGTTTTATCTATAAGACCTACATGTTTACAGCATAAGGCAAAAAACACAGATAAAACTATGATGACCGTAGAAATGAGTCAGCAGTTATAAGCCTGTTTAAGTTGTAAAGTTTTACCAGTGGCTCATCATTCAGTAACAATTTAAATATTAAAATTGTTTGTGTTAAAGTGCAATTATAGACCTGACCACTAGAGGCTGCTCTGTCTCTGTGTGTCAAAGGAAAGGGCCTCTAACCTTAGCTTGTGTGTGCTTTGTTCCTGCACCTAATGAATGAACTCAGTGAGACTTTCCTTTGATAAGTGGGAGCTAAATAAATAAATAAATAAATAAAGGGGTGTGTGTGTGGGTGGGTGGGGGGTGGGGGGGGGGGGTGCAAGCCCCCTCAGCAATTATGTGAAAGTCAATAAACAGTAGCACACATTATGATTAAATTAGACAATTACAGCACCAACAAAAGCACAAGTGTAGTGTTTCTGTGTGCTTGTTGGACAAAAAAAAAAGATCTTAGGGAGTCAGGTGAACTCAGAGGTGATTTGAAGGCAATATTCAGAAATTCTCTACAGTAAATAATTGCAGAGTTGACTGAAATGCAGCCTACTAGGAGAACTGAGGAGAACAAAGAGTCCAACCCAACGAGGAGCTGAAGAGTCGAGACAAGACTGAGCAATGGTCAGTCTACCAGAGAGGAGAGGACCATGATGTGAGTGTAACTCCGTCAGCGATCTCTCACACAAAGCAATCATTGGATTGTATACTCTTAGTTAGATTGTAGTAAAACGACTAACAGCAGTGCTCTGACCTCTGCATGAGCAGCCACTGGGTGCCAGTGCAGTGCGCACGGTAGGACGTACTGAAACTCAGGGTAAAAAATTGTTGCAGCATACTGGGTAGGCTGAAAAGGTGTCACAGTGGATGAAAGGAAACTGGGTGGGAGGAAGGAAATACATTTACCTGATGTCTACGAGAAGAAAAAAAAAAACCCTTTTCTGTTTGACAAAAGAAATAGTTTTTCTAAGTAAAGGTGATTTAAAGGAATAGTCTGCAATTGGCCGTATGTCACAACAGTTTTGACATTTAATAAAATGACAGCATATGAATGTTACAACAAAAAAAAATATTATTTTGACCAATTTTATATGTGCTGGCAACCAAAATTATGTTGTCAGGAGAAGCATAAACTAAAATGGCAGAATAGAAAAAAAAAACTGTTTACTTAAGTTTCCTTTTTATTCTTTGTCATTTAGTGTAGCACAGGGCGCAAACAGCAGACAACATATTCTTAAAAATGCTTTAGTTATATATGACTAATGTCCTTTTCTAGAGCAGTAATTCCCAAACTTTTCAACTTCTGACCAACATTACAAACTTTGCTTTTCCCTTTTATTAAAGACAGCCTTAATAACAACTCAAACAGTCTTGATGCTATGTATAATTTACAACTACTGTTTTTAATCTGTGTGACAATTAGTGTTAGGATATGACATTAACAATAATTCATACATTTATCTTGAATTCTGCAGGTTACCTCACTTATGTAATGTTTCCACAACTTTCACAGTTTATCCCATATTTCTCTAAATTGAAATTCAGAGAGAGAGAAATGATAACTGTGTCAATATTTAACCTTGAGAAACAGATTCGTTTTGTATTAAAAAGATCATTGTTTTTAAATTACAACTTTTATATAAAGTAAAACTGTTTTTATCATTTAATGACTTTAAACAGGTGATTCATGCTTTTATTACATCCCAACTGGATCACTGTGACCCCCCACTTTACACTGTATGCAGTTTTGCTCTGGTCTGCTGCACTGCACAGTTCACCATCATTCGTTTCCAACCCTGGTCATACTGTGTCCACTTCACTCTGGTCTTATCCGGTGCAAAGCACAGCGCTGCTCTGAGAAGCATGCACATAAAATAGGAAATCGCGTGATAGAGCCAGTGGTATATAAGTGGAAATAAGACCAAAACAATTAATTCTGTGGAGGACGGACTTTACGAATGCTCTCATTTATTAAAATATTTGCATATTTACTGTGGAGGACGGAGCGTAGCAGAGTCACATCCACTGTAAATTGGGGAGTGACTCTCTATGTGTGTTGGAGTTAGCCAGGCCGACATCTCTATCATGACTCCAGAATGCTGCAGACTGTTTTTTTGTTAAATTTGAACAGAAATGTCTGAACATGTGTTCCCGGTGAGGACTTCCCTTCATAGGCTCCCTGTTCATTTTAGAATTGATTTTCCAGTTGTACTGATGACTAAAAGGCCCTGAATGGACAGGCTCCTGACCTTCAGCAGCCTTATGTGCCCTCCAGATCCTTTAGATCTAATGATCAGTTGCTTTTAGTTGTCCTGAGGTCCAGGCTGGTCCACAGAGGGCATTGGGCCTTTTCAGTTGTAGATCCTAAAGTGTGGAGCCAGCTGCCTCTACAAAGACTTTAAGGATGTTTTTAGGTGTCTAAAAACATTTATTTTCAGTGGCTTTTATTACACCATAGGAGTTGGTATTTGTGCATTATTTTAATAGTTTTACTTTATGTCTTTTCACTAAATTGCTTTCATTTTATTTTCAATATTGTGTTCAGTATTGTCATTTTACTACGTAGCCTTTTGGCAGATGGCAATGTTTTTTTAATGTGCTATACAAATAAATGTAACTGATGGGTTGATTGCTTAATTGAAAGATAGATTGATTGGAAAAAAAATGATTTTAAATAATTCAAATGAAATACGTAAGATCTAAATCAAACAAATATATTTTGGAAAGTATCAGATACATCAGGCCAAGTGCACCTAAGTGATTAACCTACAATGGCAGTAGCTGGAGTAAAATGGGATCCAAATGAAATCTCAATCACAATGAAAAAAAAAAAAGAAAAGTAAAATACCATTAAAAAATAAGCTTAGTGAAAACGGATGCTCAAAAATGACATTTTGTTTTGCTTGTTCTAAAAACTATGACATTTAAGAAAATAGTGTGATGGGGGGAAGAAGCACTGATCGACTGTAATTGTGTAATAATCCCACACACTTACATAGATTTTAATAAACCGAGACACACATTTCCTGTTGTAAACATACATGTTTGAAGTTGGTTGACATTTTAAATTAACAGTGGGAATTGCTATTTCCTTGTTCAATGATTAACCATTAAACAAATTTGCATTGTAGCTGTGTGTGTTTATTGTGTGCACTGAAAGGCACATATACACTCCTGATCCAAATTTTAAGAACAGTTGAAAAATGGCAAGAATTCCCATTTTGCACTGATGAATCAAGGTTCTAAGTAGAGCTTTGAAATGCAAAAAAGAAGAAATGGGAGTGAGACAAGAAAACATCTGAGTAAGCATTTTATTGCAAACTGAAGTAGGCTGTTTCATCAGCTGGCATGTTTTTGATGAGATGATAACATGATATAAAGTTCAAAAAAGTTGATTTTACATGATATTGCCCCTTTAAGCTGTCAGTTCAAAATGCTATCAACAACAGGTAAGATACTGATTATTACCTCCTCGCTTCAATAGTGCTGAATTAATGCATCACTATTGTTTGATCTGACTAAATAAATCAACCCAACTGGCTTTATTCTCACTTTTTTTTACTACTGCTTTGGAATTTTGGCCATGGCTGCCCATGAGAACCATGTGTTGAACTGCACAATCAAACATTTATGAGAGCTGGCTGCGCAGCCCATTCAATTGCATTTAAAATGCTCAACAGCTGTAATATCGCTCATTTGAATAAATGGTGGGCGCAAGCGGGGCCAATCAGGGCCTTCATAAGAGAGATAAAGCACCCAGTGTGTCACCCAGGGCACAGGGCTGGAGGAGAAAACAAAAAGTTATTAAAGGGCAGCGTCCATGAAAAGGGCTAATTTGCCGTGTAATAAAAAACAATCATCAGATATGTTTACCTTGAGATTGTGTTATAATCTTTTATTACGGCCGAAGCCATCGCTCAGCTGACAAATGATTCTGCCGAGAGGATCCGGTGAGTTGTCATGGCCCGGTATTGATTAGGTTTGAGGGTTGGCGCTGTGAACGGAACGGCCTCTAATGGAGCTGTGGAGTTTAGTTTGAGTGACTGCGTGCATGAGTTACTAGGTAATTACATATATTCGGGGGACATGGTGAGTAAGTTGACGGGGAAAATTGTTACCAGTGTTTCTGTGGCAAAGTATTACATTATTCAGTGTTTGTGTCAGCCTCCCTCCTTTTAACTGTCTCCTTCTCACGCGTATAAGCAATCTACCTCCCTTTCATCCCCCCTGAGTCATGTATACAATTCAAATACAATGTGGGTGTGCTTGTACATTTTTTTTTTCTGTGCCGTAATATCCGTGTTGGCTTCAGGAAATTGTTGAAATGAACTCTGGTGGCCAGAAGCATTACCAGCATAACCAAGCAGATGACACTTGGCAACAGAGCGATGGGCCAAGTTGGCCTCCTAGTTGTGGAGCTGATTAGAGCCGTTGCCTCTCTCTTTTTTTTTTTACCACTTTATCTGCTCTGTGTCATTTTTTTGGTGTCTTTTCACGTCAGTAAATTCCAGTTTCTCTTCCGTTGTCTTTTTCACAAAAAAACAATAACAAGGTAGCTGAACTATAAAGATTTAAAACTACAGATTCTCAAGTCATCGTTCTAAAAGCAGATTGGAGAATAATGCAATCCTACAAGGACTATAAGGAGCAGAATAACTCAACTGAACCATTCTTTTGTCTGTGAAACCATAACAGGCAAAACATACAGAAAATCCTCATGTTTTGTGTTTTTTAAAAAAAGGATCAGCTCTTGAAATTCTAAGCCTATTGACTAAGATGCTCATACAGGAAGGGCTCTTTGCTCAGTGAAACAACGAATCAAAGTATATATTAAACTTAAGTTGAAGGCCTTTCGCTGCGCATGATTTTAATTTCACAGCTCACTTATAAAAGCGTACGCATCTATCTCTGTACACAGGCACCTATTTCATCAAGGCCTGCTCCATTTTCTGTTATCCTGGTACATAAAAAGACTTACAGAAAGCTTTTTGAAAGTCTCGTCACATTTCTTCCCCCACCCCGTCACTCCCATCATCCTGCATTTGATCATTAATAATGGGCCAAAATTGAATGCTCCTTGTATTCTTTTATTTTCCATTGTTGTATCAAGGTAATGTGACTTACATGGAGCAGGATTAAATAGTATTATGTTTAAATGTGACATGGTGAACTGAAGCAGAACTTTTCTTTTTTTGCTAATATTCATCTAAAAAGACGGGCTCTTAAAATCACATCACAGAGAGAGTAATTAACTGCTTTATAGGATGTCCTTGCATAAATGGGTGGGCGAATGGTCAATGAAAAAACTTCACATTATCAGATAAAATGGAGTAACAGGCTCTGGAATTGGATCTATTGATTAGCTACAAATAAGCAATTTACTCGCAAATTTCACAACAAAAGATAGCATTGGAAAAACAGTGATGAAGTAAAAAATAAAAAATAAAAAAATTCAGAGAGAATACAAAACTGTTATGCGCTATTCACTGGTAAATGGTAAAAATGTTTTGCCTGTCATTTTAGCTCTAACACTGGTCAGAAGGTTTTAGCATTGTGTTTTCCATCAGTGAACGTGTTAAAAACACCTGAGCCTCTGCAGAGGACTGTTGCTCTTGTCCTTTAAGGTAACTCCATCCAACTTTAAGTTAAAAAAGTTTCATATTCCAGTTTTTCAACCTTCAGTATTGACTGACTGACCGCAGCAAATGAAGGTGATGTTATCAGACTCTCTCACCTGCACAGCAGCGTCACCTGACTTAAGCTAATCGAATGCAGAAAATCATTACAAAATGTAAAAATGTATTTAAAGTTTCGAGGCTTGAGAAGATGCATACAGAAGGAGATGAAAATGAGATCAGCTGTTTTACATTTTAATTTCCACTGGACAGATGAAGCTCATTCCTAATCAATAAAATATTAAGTTGTTTTAAAGTGATAAAGTAGCAGTTCAATTGAACAGGATGTCAACCTTGTAACAATTTTTTTCTGCATTTCCTTATATTCAGTCTCTGTATGATATGATTTCATTAATATTTTCTACAAAATGAGTTTGAAACAAAACACATGCACTTGCTCCTCTGATCTTTGGAAAAAAGCTGATGTACCTGTAAATCACTCAACCAGACCTAAAAAATATACCCCTGCCACATCTACATACAGGATGCCAGTGATATTTGCATCATCTTATATTTTCCAAATAATGCAGTGTTTTTTGTCCAAATGAATGTTTTTGCACTGCGGCATAGAAAATATATGTTTACTGTGGTGATGGTCTAGGCTGGAAGTGTTTGGGAAAAGCAAACATCTTTTTTTGTCCTTCTTTTCTAAAATGTATGAAATAAAATGAGCTTGCATGTCAACATGAACATCTGTGAGTCTTCATTTTAGATTTCAGCAGGGTTATTTTATGCCATCAAGAAGCAAATGTTAGAAGTACATAGTAACATTAACAAGAGCATTACAAATTAACATACAAAGACGACAATAGTCTAAGATGTCCATCTAAAATCATTTATTCTTGGAAAAAACAGCAATGAAAAACAGAATCTGATTTGTATGGATTATTTGTCACGATTGATCTGCAAATTTAAGTAGATTGTTAATCTTTGCAATTTAGTTTATTTAACATTTTCAGTATTCCAGCTTTCGTGAAACAAGGTTTGTATTTTAAACGCAGGGACAACATTGTATGGCAGTACAACCACCAAGCAGTCAAATAGAATACCAAATAGTGATGTGCAGATCAATACTGAAATATCACTACTACCAATACCAGAACTTCATGCTCTAGAATCAAAACTAAAATCAAAATATTGATACTTTTATACTTCGGTTATTTTACATAAATAGCAATAACAGGAAAATAGTGGAAAATAACTAAACTATTCAAATCTTGTCTAAATCATATGTGGTTGGAGGGAACTACTTTTTCTTCCGCTTGGGTAATGCATAAGCACAGTGGCACGTGCTCAGTCAGTCACTCAGTCTGTAGATGTATGGCAGGTCATTTTAACATAAAATCTGCTTGATCTGACTGTCTGTAATTACATTTTAGATGAGGGGTTCGGAAACCTTTTCATGCCAAACAGAATTAGTTCTGGCCAAGGACCTTCTTGCAAACCCACAAACAATGCTACAAAATATACAAAGTAGCAACTTTTAGAATGTTTTTTTTCTGCTAAAAAATATATATGGTTAGAAAGACTTTTAAATTAATAAATAAATGACTATTATTTATAAAGCAGTTATTTGAAAAACACTAATTTTCAAGATTTACCAGACACAATATGTGTGTTATCACAAATTATCAGTATTGGATCAGTATCGCCGATACCAGCCAAATTTTACTCAGTATTACTATCAGTATCGGAAAGAAAATTGGCAGTATCGAACATCACTAGTACCAAAGTATGTTGTCCTCTGACTTGCCGAGTAGTTTCTGGATTGATTCATTCACCCATCCGTCTTTGAGAGGAGTAGCAAACCCATTTTAGAACAACATACCCCTTTTTTCTGAACATTTTTGCACAAAACTGGTTGTTTTCAGAAAAGAAATCCCTCTGAAGATCATCTCTGTCTCAGCTGAACACAAACAATTAAATCAACAGCAATAAATGACAAAATGTGACCCAGTTTTAAGTTGATTTTAATACTTCTTTTGTCCTACCTTTAATAATTTATACAAGATGAATATGTGCTTCATTCTTCCACAGATAAAACTTATAGACATCAAATGTCAACACCATTTTATAAATTTAACATTGCTTGAAATGCTACCTTAGTAGTGGAGAAAACACGTTAAAGCATTAAAAACAACCTCTCACTACTCTTTATTAATGTGTATCACATGAAAGAAATCCCCTTATTCAGGCTTAGTGAGTGATTTCAACTCCTTGTACAAAAGAAACAAATGTGGTCCAGGCACAAATAAAAACTGATACTAAAATAAATGAATGTGAAAGTCCCACTGGGTGTCACAGGGACAAAAACAACAACAACAAAAAAAAAGGAGAACTCATGGCTATTAGCTCAAATAGCGACTTTGTTTTGTGCAAGTTTCTAATCACACATCTCCCACACCTATAAACTATGCGCACATACACGCTGACTGCTGGTTAACAAGTGGGCTGCACTTTGTTTAATTGATAAGAGGTAGGATACGCACCCTTCTTTCTTCCTCTCAATTCACAGAGCGTCTACATCTGCTCGGTTCCTTTCTCACAGTTCTGCATGCTTCAGAAACTCATTTTCTGCACTACTGCTATCTGTTTTTACTCCTTTGGATTCCTCTCACAATTACTTCCTTGTAGTGTCTCACCGTATAACTTTTGCTTAGCTGGCCGCTTTTGATTTAGCGTTTTTCTCCTTTCATTTATTTCCCTATTAATTCTCCTTCTAAAAGCTTATCACGGCTTCTCTGCCATTCCTCTTTTCTCCCCTCCCGCTCTCTGCAGCCAAACAGCAGGTAGGCAGCTATAAGCCTCTCTGACATTAGCTGATATCAGGCCATAAGGTCTACTGGGTCGCGCCTTGCCGCGTGAGTTATTGAGCAAAGACCGGGCGTCTCGAGAAAGATCACGCTCACTTATGCGTGTGCACTGGCTTACACAAACAAACCCATTCCCCCATAAATGTAAACACATACCTGCACAAATGTCTGAGCCCCAAAGTAAATTCTTATACTCACCTTGCTCTCAGTGAAAAGGATGGAGGAAAGATTTTACCTCCCCATACACAGGCCTGTTTTTATTGCTAAACTGAATACTATCCTCTATAATACTGCTTTCAGTACCTAATGTTTTAAAACCTTTTTTAAAACAATGGATTATCAAAAGCTCTTCCTAAATTCTAAAATCCAGGTAAGATATGTAGCATGTGGCCCAACAATACACACTGCATTAACACCTGGCCGGACGCCAACCAATTCATATTTTTTGTATTACAGCTGCAAGCTGTTTTTTAACTCCCCAGATGCACCCCAACTGCAGAAATCTTAGGCTCTGTCCACCTAAGAACAGCCTTTTGTGAATATGCAGGGATTTTTAGAGTTTCAGCTTAGAGTCCTCATGGAAATTACATTTTACAGAAGTCCCAAAACAATATACTTTGAAACAAGGTTCTAAAGTGACAAAATAAATCTTGAAATGTGATCCTTGCGTTTTCACCTAAAACAGCCAAAATGCAACATTTTGAAAGTGATGTAATCGTCCAGGCTTTTATCCCTTTTATCCCACCGACGATAATGACAGAGAACATTCTTGTGTTTGTCGACTCTAAAGCAGGGGTTGGTAATCCTTGAAGACCACTCTCCTGCATGTTTTACTTATTTCCCTGCTCCAACACACCTGATTGAGTGATTGCATTACCTCCTCAAGTTCTGCAGAAGCTTAGAAATCACCCATTCATTCAAATCAAATTGTGTTGGAGCAGAGAAACAACTAGAACATGGCAAACAGCAGCTGCTGAGGACCAGAATTACCCAGCTCTGTAAAAGAGACAGAAATAAGTAAAAAGGCCAACTCAAACAAATAGAACAGTCATTTTTTTTATCATTTTCTTTTTGGAGCAAGGATTAACATATGGTTATTAATTTATTACTCCTATTTTTAAATACTTACTCTGTGAATTCTACTGACTTACCATTTAATACTTACTTAGGTCAATAATACTGACCTAAGTGCCTATTTTTTGGTCGAGTGGAGTCCAATTGGATTTCACTTTTGCAACAATTTCCTGGTATCTAAGGCTACAAAGTCTTACTGTCATCAGTTTAGTCTTTAGTTACGCTCACAGATAGTTGATAGGATTCAGGTCTGGCTCTGTAAAAATGTTGAAAGTTCCTCCTGTTAGCAATTCTTTGACCCCTTTGGCTCTGTGCTTCAAATCATTGTCTTGTTGGAATTCAATGCTTCCCCAGGCCAAGTTTTCTTTCTTTTTTTTGCTGACTGTCTATAGTTTTCTATTTAACTGTAATCTTAGTTTGGTACACCTTTTTTGGATTCTCCCATCCTACACTGTAGCTAGCATCCTGCTAAATCTAAGCAACTGTGGTACCAGTATTGCAGGGCAAACACTACAGCAAACACTGCCGAAGGCCAGTCTTCTTCTGTGATTTTACAACAATTCCAGCAACATTTGCTCACCATCATTTGGTCAAATGTTCTAGTCTTGTTGGAAACAGAAAAAGTAAACTCCAGGCAACATTGAAATAGGACTGTTTTAAAATTCTCAAACTCTTTCAGAAGGTATGTATAAAATCTTTGACCTGAGCTGCGTTTCCATTACAAATGTGCGCAAAACTTTGTCGATATTTTGTTAATGTTGAAAAAACACAGTTTCACAATTGCGGTGTTTCTATTAAGAAGGAAATGCTATTGAAATCACGCGTGAATATGCTTGTTCTCGCGATATTCACGCGGTGGACGTAAACAATCAAGCATGTTGCTACCACCACACTAGTGATCAGAGGAGACGTCGGCGTCTTATCCAGGCTTTCGAGCAAAAAATAGCCGGTTATGTTTCGAGCAGGCTTTCGAGCCCTTTATACCTGGGAGAGGGTATATGTGTTTTTTTTGGGAAATTGTAGTCGGTGAGTTTACTACTTTCTTTTACAACTTCGGCGATTTTACTACTACTTCCTGTTGTCTTTTTCTCTTCATTGTCTTTTCGCCAATAGAAACAGCCGGTTCTTGATCACGTGACTCCCGTGATGCGAAAAAAGTGTTTCCATTGCAGTTTTGCGAAATACACAAATTTCGATATGGCTGAAAAACCACCTCATCCAAGCGCAAAAACATTTTGTGGAAAAACTGAATTTTTTTCAAAATTGACGTGTTTCCATTGAGCAAATTTATTTTTGAAATTCTAATTAACGCATTTTCATGGTCAATGGAAACGCAGCTACAGTGGTCTTTCACAGAAGACAGTGATTCTAAAAATGCTGCCAAGATGCCAGAAAATCTGATGGAAAGCGTGGCAAATATATATACAGTATATTTATACACACAAACTCGCATGGTGCCCATAAACATGCACTAGTCAAGCATGAAAAAAACTTCATGTAGACCCCATAACTATTGTATAAAAAGACTGATAATGAACCTCGAGCAGCTTAACCTCTCACCCCAGCAGTCTAAGTCTCACAGCTACTCATTATGACTGAAGAAATTGCCTTATGATAATTGTTGACTCAACTCCCCAGTTGAAGCTATCATGTGTACACCAATGAGATGATAATTACGGAAAATTACTAGGGAGCATGGAAATGTAACTGTGTTTACTGGATTCATGTGAGGCTTGTGGGCTGCTAAATTCACAAATTATTCATGTTGTGGTGCCAGCCTCATTTGAGAGGTGAAGAGTGAAGAGGAGTTTTTACAGAATGTCTGTCACAAGTGATTGTCTCTTAGTATTTTTCCATGTAATGTGTATGTTTTTTGGAGTTTTCGTCTTCTAAAATGAGCATATATTTAAACATGAACATAGATATGAAAAAATATTTCTTTTAAATACTGTTTTAAATACTGTAAATGTCTTAAGATATTCAATATATTTTCCTGCTCATCGACATATTTAAAAACACTGTGTACCATTTCCAGATGTATGCACTTTTTGAACACCAATTCTGAAGAAATGACTCGTCATTTCAAAATGTATGTTATTAACTCTTAAACTGTGCAATTATTATTATTATTATTTTTTTAAATTTAACAAAAAAATGGAGCAAATTGTGTCTGCGACTGATCACTACCAACATTGCAGAACCACACATAAAAATGTCTCTTCGACAAGATGTCCCTTGTGCGTAGACAGGAACCCTGTTATGTTTGACTGATTCATAGGTCATTGTTACGTGACTTAATTGATTACCAGGGGCTGGTGGTGCAGCATGGCAACCCCGCCTCTGTCAGTGTGCCCAAGGGCAGCTGTGGCTACAATGTAGCTTATCATCATTAGTGTGTATATGAATAAATAATGGAAAGTGTTTTTGAGCATCTATAAAAGCACTATGCAAGACTATATATATATATATATATATATATATATATATATATATATATATATATATATATATATATTAATATATATATATA